>MCJB01033704.1:18697-64424 GCA_002018475.1 Nicotiana obtusifolia | reverse complement strand
GGGGGGGGGGGGGAGGGGCATTGAGTGTCTTATGAACTTCAATTGTGTTCTTTCTAAGACAAGCTTCATCCGCGACCGACTTAGGCACGTCATAGATGTTGCCTTCCCCAGTTGTTGAATGGTGCTAATTAACATGGAATAACTATAAAGTGTGTTGTAGTGGACTTTCATGACTCGTCTTGTGAACATATGCTTAAAATCTATGTGTAGGATGAGACGTGCACCACTATGACTTGATATGTCTAGAGTAAGCTAATGTTGTTTCTTAGTTCTTTCCAAGTACTATGACCACCTGGAAGAACCGACGAGCAATTATGGTAAGGGTAAGCTATCCTCATAGAAGCCTTCCAATAAAACTGGGGCGCGAGATAAGCATGCTAATGAGCTGAATAAAGACCAGGAATGATAGGGATGCACATGAAGCCTCTAAAGCAGTTACGCCTGTGCTTATCCCATAGGAGGTGCAGCAAACACAGTCGTCTAGGACATAAGAGGTTTCCCTCCAGATTTGTGAAGGATCTTTGAGGCCACCCAAATCTAAGAAGTGCAAGACAAGCAAAGTGCAAGGGCGAGTAAAGTTGTAGTAGATACAAAAATTGAGCCCGGGGAGGACTAGTCTGATGAATAGGAGTATGAAGAGGTTGCCCTACCTGAGGGTGACGGTGAACCTAGTGAACCAGTGGATGACTCTGTGTGGAATAAAAAATTTGCTAGCAAGAAGGCATGAATACATTGGAAGTCACTTAAAGAGAAGCAAGTCAATCCAGTTTTGTTCGAGAGCCATTAAATTTTTAGACTGCCAAGAAAGATTACTTGCCGATCATGCAAAAGATTGAAAGGTATGGTTGGACATGCATTGCTCAGGGACCTAAGAGTGAGGCTAATGTGGCTATCATGCGAGAATTATATGCTAATTGGTACCCGAATAAGAGTGATGATATTATGTGGGTTCGCGGTCGTAAGGTTGATATCTCTCTGGCAGCCATAAATAGGCATTACCGCATTCTGTTTCCATATCATGATGAGTATTTGTAGAGACTTAAGGAGCCAGACTTGCCCCACATTTTACAGCTAATGTGTGACCCAATGACGCAGCCGACGTGGAGCAAAACCAGAGGTCTCGGAATGGCATTCAGATCAGGGATTCTAGGAGTAGGTTGAATTGGGTGAGTAATAGGTTGATGTTGGGGATGCATAAATTGATTATAGAGCATGTGTTCTTGGTATACGCATTGGTGTCTAGTATTCTAGTGAATATTGGGGAGGTGATACGGCATCAGATGTGCCGAACCTGAGGTAATAAGCAAATCAGCCTTTACTGTGTGCACACCTTGACTTCACTCTTGGCCAAATATAAGCAGGCTAGGCCTAGAGATGACCTTAGAGATGGAACTAAGGGAGCATTTCATGATATCTACGATATGTCGGACCTGAATGAGGAGCGGTTCCATAAGATCAGTAAGGACATGCGATTGACAGCAATAGAGAGTGAGATACACCAGTTGAGGCTGGATTTAGGTTGATGCAGCGGAGTCCAGGGAATAGAGGTTGCAGTCTCACTTTGAACACTTGATTGCCATCTTTAAAGGTACTCTATGGACCCGTTCTATTGATGCACAAACTGATGCAAAGGAACTTCATATAGATTTGAGTGTTACTGATGGCACTATTGCAAAGTAGCCAGGACTAGCCTTTGTGATTGTAGCGGGTGTGGGGAATGCTGCTACTGAGGTTCCTTCTATTTGAGAGGGCGAGCTGATTGAGGCAGTTGACGTGTCTGGCATTGCACTAGAGGATCCAGCACTTTTCAGGACCGAGGTTCACAACCGGTCCTTGCCATAACCTGAGTGCTTTTGAGAGAGTTTCTAACACCCACTCTACTTTTGATCTTGCTTATTTGTATTTTTGTGATATTGTGCAACTGAGAGCAGTGCACATTCTTGAGAGTGGGGTGAGGAATCAGACTTTAATTTTTGTGGTATGTGCTTAATTGCTAGTGATACTTTTTTAATTGTATGATCACACTTTTGGCCATTGTAATTGTATAATTGTAGTAGCCTTTTTTAATGCCTTAATCCCGAAGTTTCTTTAAACCACGATTCTTTTTTGAGGATGCCATTTTCTTGAATTTAGATAGATTTTTTTCCAAATTTATAAATATTTGTGGACTTTTCTCGGTGATGGATTACCTAGACATTTCTCATGAGGACTAAAGTCTAAATAGAAATATAACAATATTTTTTTTTTCTTTTTTATTTTTTCTAGTTGAACTGATAATGGGATTGGAAGAAGCTTGAGTAATTTGTACTTTTTACATATTTTATTTCGTGGCTTAGGTCTGGAGCATTTAAACTAAGTACTTTCTTTATGGTCCTTGTACTTACATGACTTGAGAATATGTGTGGATTTCTTTTGACACCGAGGCTCATCTTTAGATTCTTGTGATTAATTTTTGTATACTGAAATTTTATACTAACTGTGCTAGTATCTTTAACTCGAGAG
This sequence comes from Nicotiana obtusifolia, assembly GCA_002018475.1. Taxonomy (NCBI): domain Eukaryota; kingdom Viridiplantae; phylum Streptophyta; class Magnoliopsida; order Solanales; family Solanaceae; genus Nicotiana; species Nicotiana obtusifolia. The sequence goes on along the minus strand of MCJB01033704.1, from coordinate 61,922 downwards.
TTGGGTCTGATCCATCCTAAGTGAGTTATGTGGATTGTGTGAGGTGAGATTTTAGTGTACTTTGTGCCATCCTTGCTAGGATAGTCTTGCCCCGTGTGTGAGTCAAAGCGAAATGGTTAAGTCTTGTAAGTTTGGGAAGTGATATAGGCTATCCTTGATTGACCATTTAGCTCAGTTGCCTACTGGTGCTAATATTATCCGTAGTCACCCTTTTTGAGCCTGTAGACCTTTTATTTGGCAACCACATTACAAGTCGAATTCCTTTTAATCTAAGTTAAATCTTGTGGAACGTTTACCTCCGAAAGAACTTAAATAGCTAGAAGAGTAAAGAAATAGATTGGGTAGCTTTTGAGTAGAACCATATAAAGGCCAACAAGGTGCACTTGTGTTTAAACAAAATATATACTAACCGAAAATACCAAATTAAGGAGAGTGTGAAAAAAAAAAGGAATGAATACCTCTCATATCTTTGTCTAGGCTAGTGAGTATCTGTATGTTGATGTGCTTAATGAAGAAGGGCTTAAATGTGTATTGTTTTATGGTAAGACATTGAATTAGTCATGACAAGAAGGTGCTTGGAAGTGAAATGTAGTGTATTAAAGTGCTTAGAAGGAGTAGTCACCATTTTCTCAAATATATCATATACGTAACTTAGCCTACATTACAACTTATAAAGTCCTACTTGATCCTATACGTTGCAAACTTAGATTAGTCAAGTCTTACACTACGGGCAAGCCTATGGTACGAACTTGGGTGGCATAAGTTCCTACCATAGGTTTTCCCTCCCTTGCCATGAGTTTATAACCTAAGGAAAAATATGAAGAGTGCATATGTTGGGTTCTAAGCATTGATATAAACCGTTTTCATTGATGTGATACTTGAGTATGTTTTGAAATGTGTTTCTTACCTATGCTTTTAATTTTAAGTTGCTCGAGGATACTATTTTACAGACTTAGCATGCTATTTGATTAGCCGTAAAAAGGTATTAGCATGCTATTTGATTAGCCGTAAAAACTATACCTTCTCTTACGAATTTACTTCAGTGTTGTACTTATTTATTCGGAAGTTCTGTAATTTCTTAACTTGTGCGCATATTCACGAGTTGGGCTAGCAACTCGTCTAAAGTTTCAATATGTTTATGGGTTCGGGCTGATCGCCTTAGCATTACTCTTATGGGATCGGGCTTTTTTCCTCTGCTGGACTTTTATAAAAATATTCTTATGGGATCGGGCTGATTGCCTCAGCAATACCCTTATGAAAATACTTTAGTAATATTCTTATGGGATCAGGCCTCATCTCTACTCTTATGGGATTGTGTCGTTCATCTCAACAGGATTTTGTAAGACTATTCTTATTGGATCAGAGCGATCATCTCAGCACTATTCTTATGCGATCGGCTCATTCGCCTCAACATGATTATTTAAAACTATACTCATGGTATCGGGCCATTCGCCTCGACGAGATTATGTAAAATTACTCTTATGGGATTAGGTCGTTAGCCTCTGCAGGATTATGTAAAATCACTCTTATGAGATCGGGTCATTCACCCTGTCAGAATTATGTGAAATATTTCGATACGGAGTCGATGTGTATATGAGCATCTTGGCTCAGATTTGGCATTTGCATATGATATAAGTCATGTATACTCCGTTCGAGCCAGTAATTTGTATTAGACAGTTTTGTATTTTTTTAATTATAGAAAAGTATGTTGTACGCAATTATATGTTTCGTTGCTACACGTCATACCTCATACATGTTTAATTTCTTATGTATATCATATTATTGAACCACCAGTAAGTGTCGATATTGACCCCTTGCCATTACTTCTTCGAGGTTAAACTGGATACTTAAAAGGTATCCGTTGATTTACGTACTCATACTAACTTCTGCACAAATTGTGCAGGTATTGAAACTGGCCCATTGCTAGTCATACATGCGCGTAGGCCCGGCTGTTGAGAAGACTTTCTGTCGAACTGCTTTTTATGCTTTGATTCGCAGCACACAGAGTTTCTTTTCAATTTATTTATCGTATTCTGTCTATTTTCTATTCCAGACAGTTGTTGTAGGAGTGTTGTATAGTCCAATATATGCTCATATACTTGTGACACAGGATTTTGGGGTTGAGGACCGTTGGTCGTATTTTGTATTGGTTGATTTAGCATTTTGGTTTGTATTTGGATCATTGTACGAACTGTTTTTAAATATAATACTTGAGATCTCACGTATGGTTGAGAATGTTTTCCGATTATTTTTGTTGTCAAACTATTTTAAGATATGTTGTGAACAATTCGTTGCGGTGTTTAGTTGTTGACTTTCCTAGCGGCGGTATTAGGCTCAATCACGACTCATGGTGGGAGTTGGGCCGTGACATAAACAAGTTGACATGGCAGTCCAACATGGCAAAGAATCCTCCAAGATCTGCTCCTAAAGATTACCAAGCTTGAAACAGCTTTTCAATTATCAATATAATATGTGGCTTCTATTGATTGGGAAAAATGAATAGACATCCAAGTATGATGAACTCAGAGAAGAACTTGCAAAACTAAATGAATCTCTCAACCGTGAGCAATCTCCTCATTTGATTTCCGTTGCGGAAGGTGAAAAGAGAGAAAATTTTGAGAAATGCTTTGGCTTCTATAAAGCAGTGTGTTGTTGATCTTGAAAAGGCTCTCTGCCGAACACAAGCAGAGCGTGAGAACAAATTAAGCTTGCCTCTGAAATCGAGATGGCCAAAGCTAGAGCTTTGATAGTTGGGTATCATGACAAGTCCTTGGAAAAGGAAGACAAATTGCATGCTGCAGCTGCCAAACTTGCTGAGGCAAATAGAATGAATTCTAAGTTGGAGAGGAAGTTGCGTGAATTTGAAATTCGGGAAAGTGTGCTTAGAAGGGAACGTGCCTCTTTGACTGTAGAGTAAGAAGTGCATGAAGCTAGAATTACCAAGCACAAGGAGTAGAAGAAGAAAAAGTTGGTAGGAGTATTGAGCCAAAGTCCCTTCCCACGTCATCATTGAAAAAGAAAACTTTTATCCTATCTTTCTAATACACTATTGCATTTTTGCACTCAACTGTGTTCGTTCTTAAGAAAATTTCATATTGTTCGTCGGCCAATAATGGCCCTGACTCAATAAGGTTTTTGCTTTAGAACAACATCGCATTAATCACTTTGGGAATTGATTGTGTGATGTTTACTCGAGAAAGAAAGGTGTGAACGGCGGTACCCGTAATACTTAAAGCGCCATCCATACAAAGGGAAGAATTTTTTTTGCCGTGTAGGACTGCCATATCAGCTTGTTTATAGTTTTAAAATAGATGCAAGAGGCTCATGTGGCTAGCCATCAGTTTGGAGGCAAATATAGTCCAAAATGGACGGGAAGTATATATTTGGTACGAAAAGTATACAAGGGGAAAAAGTGAGCTATTTCCAATAGTCTGCCATAATCTGCACAACATGTATAAAAATATAGTATGAGTACAACCGACTCAATGTACTCAATAAATATCGAATTTAATCCCGACAAGATAGTGTCGAGAATAAGACAAGACATTTACGATATAAACCTGTGTAGTTTAATAATAAGAGATATAATAAATAAGATAACAAGGGAAAATAGAAAGAAAGATATCAAAATAGATAACAAGTGTAACAACAAGAAGAAGTAGTAAGAGGAATAATGAAAGAAACAACTACGGAAAAAACGACTATACTTCCTCAAATAAACAATCAAGCCATCCACAACAACTCAAGTCTGGACAAGCCAACCATGAAATAACATAGTCAAGTTCTCAATCCGCATAGTAAAAGCAAGGAATAAGAAATATCATATTAAGTAGCACAACAACACCCTTCGTATATTTAATCTCATCCTCACAAGCACGTAAACACCCTTTGTGCATATTCACTCTTCCTCACAAGCACGAAAACACCCTTCGTGCAATGTTAATAATATATAAAGAAGCATGAAAACACCTTCGTGCATAACAACTCTTCCTCACAAGCACGAAAATACCCTTCATGCATTTCTCTCTTTTTCACCAAGCACAAACATATAAAACAATATCATGCAAGGTGAGAAGCACAAACAACATCAAGAAGAGTGATTAAATGTATCACACCACATGAGAGATAACCATCATTTTTGTACCAATAGCCAAACCAACATTTCAATAATCATAACATCCAATATCTCAACAAGCTCAACATAGCAATTAACATGAATAAGAACAACCAAAGTGTCTCTCAATCTATTTAGAGCATAGACGACATAACATATAGAATCTTTGGATTTTGTACTTAGAGATTAAGACCTCGATTTAAGGCCAGATCTCGAAGTAAATCATATATTTGGACTTGGGGGTGAATAGGTAATCGAGATTTGATCTTGATTTCGGATGTCGACCAAGTTGGCTCGGGTTGACTTTTTATTGACTTTTCTAAATATGCTAAACACCAATCGTTTTTTATACCATGGTAGTTTCTAAAGCTTGTTGAATTATTTGAGTATTATAATACTAGATTTGAGTATTATACCATGGTAGAGGCTTGTGCTAAAGAAACAACGGTATTGGAGGGTTAATTTATTTCGGAAAGAGGTAGGTTCTTGGTTAACCTTGATTTGAGGGAATTAGGGTATAATTGGATCTATTTTCTATGTGCTATATGTGTGAGGGAGGGCATATATACAAGTTGCTGAGTTTACATGCGTGTGCTATTGGTTAAACATGCGGATAGAACTAGCTTCACTTATGTCATGTCTACTTCAACTCTATGAAAATCTAAATTTATGGGTGAAAATCTATGGAAAGTAATGGTAATTAATCAAAAACAAGTTAAAATTACTAGCCCTTGAAGTTGGGAAGAAACTTCTCCCCGAAAATTGCCTCCTATAAAGTGTCTTAAAAAATAATAAAATGAGCTAATTAGGGATATCTCTTATTTTTACTCAGCTGCAGATGTCGCAATTGCAAACTCTTGTTACTCTGATTAACCTACCGCTCTTCTTCATAAGTCAAATTCTCATTAAGCTACACCGTTATGAAGTCCAAAATATGCGACTTGTCTTCATGATACTTCCGGAGCATAGAAATATGAAATATCAGATGTACCTCTGCAAGGATGGGACGCAATGCAAGTCTATAAGAAACCTCCCCAACTCTCTCTAATACCTCAAACAGACCAATAAACCTCAGGCTTAACTTTCCCTTATTCCCAAATATCATCACGTTCTTCATAGGCGAAACTTTTAAAAGTATATGTTCGCCCTCCATTCATACCACATCATAGACCTTCTTGTCCACATAACTCTTTTGTCTACTCTGTGCTGTCCGAAGGCGATCCAGAATCAACTTTACCTTCTCCAAAGCATCATGAACTAAGTCTATACCCAATATCCTAGCCTCATCAGGCTCGAACCAACCAATAGGAGAACGACATTGCCTGCCATATAAAACCTCTTACAACGCCATCTGAATCCTGAATTGGTAGCTGTCATTATAGGCAAACTCCGCCAATGGTAGGAACTGATCCTACTGGCCTCCAAAGTCAATAACATGGATCCTCAACGTATCCTCAAGGATCTAGTCCGCTCGGGTTAGCCATCATCTGTAGGTGAAATGTAGTTCTCAACTACATGCCCAACTCTCACTAAACAGCTCTCCAAAAGCACGATGTTAACTGTGTGCCATGGTGTGAAATGATAGAAATAGGCACACCATGCGACAACAAAACTCTCTGATGTAGATCTGAGCCAACCTCTCTGAAGTGTAATAAGTCATCACCGTAATGAAATGCACCGATTTGGTAAATCTGTCAACAATGATCCAAACAACACCAAACTTGCTCAAAGTCTATGGTAATCCTACCATAAAATCCATAGTAATGTGCTCCCACTTCCACTCTAGTATCACCAACCTCCGAGTCAAACAACATGGTTTCTGATGTTCATACTTGACCTGATGGTAATTCAATCAGTGTGAATCATGCCCAACAATGTCCTTCTTCATCTTCTTCCACCAATAATGCCGCTTCAAGTCACGATACATCTTTGTGACACCCGAATGAATAGAATACCGCAAGCTATAAGCCTCCTAAAGAATCAGGTCCCTCAAACCATCAATATTCGGAACACAAATCCGACCCTAAAGCCGGATAACACCATCATCTCAAATCACAACCTTCTTTGCACCACCTCTCTACACCATGTCCTTCAACACTAACAAGTGTGGATCATCATACTGGAGAGACTTAATAGGCTCAAACAAGGACGAATGTGCAACAATACAAGCAAGAATCCATATAGGCTCAAAAACATCTAATCTCATTATCTGTTAGCCAGGGTCTAATTATCCATAGACAATGGCCTCTTTTCAGCTGCTATAAATGCCAAACTACCTATACTCTCTGTCTTCCTACTCAAGACATCAGCTTCTATATTTATCTTGCCCGGATGATACAAGATAGTGATATTATAGTCTTTCAACAACTCCAAACACCTCTGCTGCCTCAAATTGAGCTCCTTTTTCTTGCATACGTGTTGGAGACTTCGATGATCAGTGTAAACCTCATATGACAAGCCGTACAGGTAATGCCTCCAAATCGTGAGTGCTTGCACAATAGCTGCAAGCTCTAAATCATGAACAGGGTAGGTCTTCTCATTAAACTGATGAGACATGTAGCCAATAACCCAACCATCCTGCATCAAAACTGCACCAAGCATAATACGCGAAGGATCATAATATGCAGCATAAGGCCCCGAACCCGTGGGCAACACCAACATTGGAGCTATAGTCAAAGAAACCTTGAGCTTCCGATAGCTCTCCTCACACTCATCAGGCCATCTGAAAGGAGCACCCTTCTGAGTCAACTTGGTCAATGGAGTTAAAATTGATGAAAAATCCTCCATAAATAGGCGATAGTGGCCTACCAAACCCAGGAAACTCCGAATCTCTTTAGTTGCAGTAGGCCGAGGCCAATTTTGAATCGGCTTAATCTTCTTAGGATCAACTTTGGTATAATCTCTAGACACAATATGACTCAGGAATGCAACTGAGTCCAACCAAAACTCACACTTCAAAAACTTAGCATAAAGCTGACGATCCTTCAAAGTCTGAAGTACAACCCGAAAGTGTTGCTCGTATTCCTTTTTGTTACGAGAGTAAACTAGAATATCATCAATGAACACAGTCACAAAGTAATCCAAATAAGGCTTGAACACTCGGTTCATCAAAACCATAAAAGTCGGTGGAGCATTAGTCAAACCAAATGACATCACCAAGAACTTATAATGACCATATAAAGTCCTATAAGCTGTCTCAGGGGCATCCGAAGCCCAATCTTCACCTAATGATAGCTCGATCTCAAATCAATCTTGAAGAACACCTTGGCACACTGAAGCCGATCAAATAAATTATCAATACGAGGCAATGGATACTTGTTCTTGATAATAATCTTATTCAACTATCGATACTCAATGAACATCCTCATAGAATCATCATTCTTCTTAACAAACAACATCGTCACACCCTAAAGAGAAATGGGCGATCTAGTGAACCCCTTATCAAGCAAATCCTACAACTGCTCCTTCAATTCTCAATTCAGCTGGAGCTATACAGTATGGCGACCTAGAAATGGGCTGAGTGCCCAAAACTAAATTAATGCAACAGTCGATATCTCTATCAGGTGGCATGCCCAATAAATCTATAGGAACCACCTCCAGAAGCTCTCTCATTACTAGTACTGGATCCATAGAAGGGACCTCCACACTAGAATCTCGAATGGAGGCCAAATACACTAAAAACCCTTTCTAAACCATGTGTTAGGCCTTAAAGAATGAAACTACCCTTCTCGTGGAACGTCCAAGGATCTCCCTCCACTCTAATCTAGGCATCCCCGACATAGCTAAGGTCACAGTCTTGACATGACAACCCAAGATAGCATGATACAGAGATAACCAATCCATACCAAGAATACCCTCAAAATACACCATATCCAACAACAAGATATCAACTATAGTACCAAAACCATTAATAGTAACAATACAAGACTAGTACACCCGGTCAATTACTATAGAATCCCCAACCATTATGAACATGAAAATAGGAATATCAAGAGAATCATGAGGCATACTCAAGTGCGATACAAAATATGAAAAGACATAAGAATATGTAGAACCGGGATTAAAAAAAACCAAAGCATCTCTATGACATAATAAGATAATACCTGTAATGACTGCACCAGATGACTCCACCTTAGTCTTGCCTGGAAATTCATAACAACGAGGCAGAACTCGACCAGCCTTTCTTCCACCTTTTGGACAACCTCTACCTGGATGATCTCCACCTCTAGATGGCTGACCCTTAACTCTAGCTGATTGGACGGGTGATATAGCAACTGGTGCCAAAATCATAGCACGAGTACCCTACTGTGGTATACTACTCTGCGACCTGGGACAAAACCTCACGACGTGCCTCAAATCCCTACACACGCAGAAACCGCTCTGCTAACGTGGTTGGTTAACGTGAAGTTGTCCCTCAAGAACCGAATAACCACTATAGTAACTCTATATCGGAGGCGCACTAACGGGATTTGGAGGTGCACTGAATGCTGGCTGCTCGGAAAAAGGTCCATAAGCACCATAGCCACCTGATGTACCATGTGAAACCTAGTGTGCTGACTGTACTAGTAAATAGCATGACTTCTACCAAGATAATTCTTGCCTCCAGATGAAGCACCATTGAAACCACCAAAATAATAAGGCCTCTTATCATATGTCGCCCTCTACCCTGGACACGAATGTGCTCGATCCTCTTAGTAATCTTAATACCTGAGTGAAAGAGGTCTCAGTCTTGGCCTCTCTAGCCATCTGCAGTTTGATACCATAAGAAAGCTCTTCTATGAATCTCTGCACCTTCTCCCTCTCAGTAGGGATCATGATAACTGCATGACGAGACAAATCAACAAAACCTCATCTCATATTGGGTAACTTCATATCACCCAGCTGAAGACACTCAAACTGGCTGAGTAGCTAATATCTCTGAGTAAGTATGATGAACTTCCCCAAGAACAATTGTGAAAATTAAGCCCAAGTAAGATGAGGTGAACCTGCTAATCTACCCATTTCATATATTTGCCACCACCTCTTGGCTGACCCGTGCATCTGCATGACAAAGAATTCAACTCCATTGAACTCAACTAGTCCCAAATTACGCAAGATCTCATGACATCGGTCCAAGAACTCCTAAGCATGCTCTGAAGGTGCACCATTGAAGTGAGGAGGAAACAACTTTTGAAACTTATCCATCATCTTCAGCTCATCAGCTAACATCGTGGTGCTAATCTCTGGCTGTGCTGCAACAACAAGCTAAACCATCCTAATTAGTAACACTCCTAGTGTCTGATATCCCTGAACATCTGCTTTGGAGAAAATCTGAGCACCTCCCCCGGTCTGAGAAGCGACTGGTGCGATAGGAAGCACACCTGCCTGAGCCATGCTCTTCACAGGATCAACCATACATACCAAGGCATCCTGAAGCACTAGAGTAGCAATAAATCCCTCTAGAACATGTAATGGGCCCACTGGCTCAACCTATGTTAGAATCTCATCATTTGAATCTATTTAGGGCTTGACTAACGCTGCTCTAGAACGAGTATGGGCAGCTGCAGGTGCTGCTACACGTGCCTTGAGCTGGACTCTAGCTCTGCCCCTGCCCCTGCCCCTGCCCCTGCCCCCCTCTACCATGGCCGCTACCCCTGGTAGTGACTAAAACATGGGGCTTCAGCTCCTGATCAGCTACGGCTGAAGCATGTGTCCTCACCATTTGTGAGACAATAAGAGAAGAAAGATTCAAACATTATGATAGAACAAAGCCGCACGATAGAAATAGAAAGGAAGTGAAGTTTCCTAAAGCCTTATAGCCTATGGAAGATAAGTACAGATACCTCTATACGGATCCTCAAGACTCTACCAAGCTTGCTCATGACTCGGGAGACCTATGCAACCTAGTGAACTGTTACCAACTTGTCACAACCCAGATTTCCAACCAAGGGGTCGTGAGAGTACCATTTGCTAGGCAAGCCAACAATTAACAATGATAAAGAAAAGACTAACATAAAAACATCATGATATCATAATAAAAAGTGAAACTCAATAATACATAACGAGTTTACACCAAATATCCTTCTACAAATATCAAATAGTGTTATTTATAAGAAGCACAGAACACCCTTCGTGCATAATCACTCTTCCTCACTAGCACGGAATATCCTTTGTGCATTTCTCTTTTCTTCACCAAGCACAAACATATAAAATTGTACAAAGCAAGGTGAGAAGCACATACAATATCAAGAAGAGTGATTAAATGTAACACACCGCACGAGAGATAACCATTATTTTTGCACCAATAACCAAAACCAACATCTTACTATTCTTAACGTCCAATATCTCAACAATAAACATAGCTATTAACATGAATAAGAACAATCAAACTCACAATCTATTTAGAGCATAGAAGACAAAACACATAAGGTAACATGACATAAATAAAGCTAGTTCTACCTGTATGCTTAACCCATAGCAAACACATATACACTCGTTATCTTGCATATTACACCCTCCCTCACACATATCACATAGCAAATAGATCCAACTATCCCCTAATTCCCGCGTATCAAGGTTAACCAAGACACTAAACTCTTTTTGGTACAAATCAACGTTTCAATACCGCTTTTTCTTTAGCACATGCCTCCAAACAATTCAAATCTAGTCAATTAATACCCAAATAAATCAACAAGCTTTAGAAACTACTCTAGTATAAAAAGGGCTGGATCTTTAACATATTTGAAAAACTTAACAAAAAGTCAACCCGGATCCACTTGGTCGCACTCCAAAATCAAGACTAAATTTCGATTACCCATTTACTCCTGATTCCAAATATGTAATTTGTTTTGGGATCCGTCCTTAAATCGAGGTCTAAATTCTAAAATACAAAATCCTAAGTTTCTATCCAAAAATTCTATTTTTACTCTATGAAAATCCAGATTTATAGATAAAAATCTATGGAAAGTAATGCTAATTAATCAAAAACAAGTTAAAGTCTTTTATTTTTACCCAGCTATAAATATCACAATTGCAAACTCTTTTCGCAATTGCACAACTTACAAATGTGAACCATATGGTCGCAAATTTCGAAATGGCCCCAGAGCGTTAAAACATCCTTGGATTCTATCGATAAAGTATGATAAGCATGATATTTTTTTTATATTACATCAAATCTCATTTCGACTTCTAGGGATACTCTGTGAGACTTAGTAGGTCACAAGTCTCAGCCCTTCTCCCTTTCCTTTTTTTTGTCACTGTACAAATTTAGCGTCCAATACCAACGAGCAGCATCATTGATTCATCTGCCAGTCTTACAAAAAGCAGTGAGCGAACCACAATTGTAATAGTGGTTTGTTCTATTTTTCTATGTTTTTGTTGGGTTGATCTAATTTAATATTTTTAGATACGCTGTATGATGTTGTAGGTGGAATTGAATATTAGGTCTTGGATGTTTTTACTTCATATCGTGTTTTATTGGTATTGTATTTTGGATATGGCTTGACATTGGGATTTTATGTAAACACTTGTGTTATGGTTCTATTGGTGTTAAAGTTGTTACGTTTCAATAAACTAGTTAGCAATTTAAGGTTCGCTCGATAGGTAGTTGTCAGGTGCCAGACATTGATCCTATGGATTTGGATTGTGACAGAAAGTTATTAACTTATTTTTGTAATGAAAAAGTCATTCAATTTTATCCTGAATATCATAAAATGCATTAAATAATTTTTTTCATAATAAAAAAGCACTCAACTTTACCTATATATCATAGACAATATCTCCTTTATTTTCTTGTAACTTCTTGAGATACTTATATAAAGTTGACTGGCTTTTTAATTATAAACAATAATAGTGCCTTTTGTAATACTTCTATAAAATTGAGTTACTTTTTCATTGCAAAAAATAGTTTAATTACTTCAAGACGTCCTTTAATAAATTAAATATCTCAAACCATAACGTGTAGCTATATAGTGACCTCACACCATCCACCTCTAAATATATGAAATTTTACTAAACTTTTATAATTAATAGCATCTATTTCACATATAGGAACTCAATATTCAGAAGGTCAAAAAAGGAATTTCAAGTATTATTTTTGTATAGGGCAAAATTGATTTATATTAAATGATTGAATAATTGCGTGACGCATGGAACCGGAGGCAAACAGAAGATGAATCAAGTAAGAACCGAAACTGAGGATAACAGCTGCAGTTGGTACCAGATAGATCCCGAAGAGAACATAATCATCGGAAGCAAAACGAATGTCTATACCAGATAACATTTAATAAAAAATATTCCCTCATAATAAATAAGCAGCCGTTGCAGAGAATTTTAGCATTCATGGCTTGCTTTTACACCTTCATCAATGGCCCCCTTTATTGTCATTTGATAGGGGCTTGATCCTAGGATCTTGTTTTCTAGGTATAGCTATAAATAGTAGTTTCAACAGCCATTGTAGGGATACGAAATCTTTGGCCAAACTTGTGCTACATTCTACTCTCAAGCTAAATAATACAACTTTATTTTCTGCTTTATATTGCTATTACTTCTATGAGCCAGATCTGCCATTTTCTTTGTTTTTTATGCTAAGTCTTATTTTTAATCTAATTTATTTATATTTAGGATCAAATCAGTTTGCTTGTCTATTAAATACGTAACAAATTCAACTGTACCCATTTTACGGGTAGACAGTTTGGTACCCACCGTGGGGCTTAGAAAGTTGCGTAATTGAGTTGATCCTTGCATTTATTACTAACTCGTTTGATTCTTTAATTCATAGCAAAAATTCGAAAAATGGCAGCTAGCAATGTCAACATCGCACACAATGTTGAGGCGCACGAAAATCTGCCTCAACATGAGGATTCAATCAGTGACACCCGCAACGAGAGGGACTAGCAACTCCGGTCCATGGCGGACAATATCCCCGACATGTGAGGGAAACTACTCTCGATGATGCTGAGGACGAGCATATTGCGGAAACGGTAAGCGTCTTGAGACAGAAGCAAAAGGTCATCATGGGCCATCTCTCAAGGAAGGATCAAGTCATGATGGAACTAAAGCAGGCGTTATCAGGCATTTCCAACAATGCAAACGGAAGAGGCACAGCTCCTCCCGGCGTTATTGCAAATCAAGCGGCCCAAAGAGTTGATAATAACACCCCGAGAGGTGAGGTTGGCTTCGAAGGAGCGGGGGGGAGGAGGCGGTAGCGGATCCAGTAATGACAACGATAATGATCCCTTCAAAATCGAATTCATGAGATTCATGAGGGAACGGGTAGATGGATCAGAATGCGAAAGAGTTCCACGCTCGAATGGGCAAAATTCCGGGCGCACCACCAGTGTTAAAGGGCCCAGGCTTGAAGAAGTACACCTAATTGCCGTTTAAATCAAGCACAGCACCAGAATTGATTTCGAAATGGTTCAAAATGCCGGACATACCGAAGTACGATGGGTATTCAGACCCGCAGGAGCACATCACAACTTAGACAATGACAGTGAAAGGAAACAACTTGGCCCAACATGAGATTGAGTCGGTTCTGCTGAATAAATTCGGAGAAACCTCACGAAAGAGGCCTTGACATGGTATTCACTCCTATCCAAATACTCAATAGATTCCTTTGAGTTGCTCCCAGATTCTTTCATTAAGGCCCATGCCGGGGCCATGAAGGTCCAGGCCCGAAAGGCGGACATATTCAGAATTTTACAAGGAGAGTCTGAATTGCTGCGTGAGTTCATGATCAGGTTCCAGAAAGAACAGATAATGTTACCGGCCGTACCAGATGAATGGGCAACTAAGACATTCACTAAGAGTTTGAACCCGAGGAGCTCCGACACCTCTCGAAAGTTGAAGGAAAGCCTGCTCGAGTTTCAAGCAACCACATGGGCGGATATCCATAACTGCTATGAATCAAAGATAAGGATAAAAGATGATCAACTCGGTTTCCCGACATCAACCATGGGTGGGGACCGAGACAAGAACCGGGATAAATTCAAAGATGATTTTGATGCAGACCGCCAATCTTCTAAGGGTCGATTCTTGTCGTACGAGAGAGGCGAAGGACGCGGCAGCAAAGGGTTCTGGTCTGCAGATAGGTTCGCCCCCGATAGAAGAATTGACCGCGGCTGAAGCAACAGGTCGTTGCATGACAAAGAGATATCGAGGTCCCGGGATTCCACTTACCCTAGGCTGTCATAGTACAATTTAAAAGTTAGCATCATGGAGTTGGTATCAGCAATGAGAAATATCAAAGAGGCACGATTTCTGAAGCCAATCAGATCTGATCCCAGCCAAAGGGATCCTAACTTATGGTGCGAATATCATGGGACTCATGTCTACAGAATTGGAAACTACGGTCATCTGCGTGAGAAGGTGGCAATGCTAATGAAGAATGGCCATCTCAGGGAGTTTTGAGCGACCGAACCAAGAGCAATTAGGGCCGCAATCGTGAAAACAAAGAACTCTCGAAGATAGAGGAAGATTCTCCTTTGGCTAACTATCAACATGATTTTCGAAGAGAATAAAATCAATGGTTTAACCTTCTCGGCGGCTAAAAAGACAAAAGTATCGGTAACCTACAGCAAGAGACTCCGGAAAGTCACTGAAGACGACATCACCTTCACAGAAGAGGATGCCGACAGACTTCTTCTGCCTTATAATAACGCCCTGGTAATTTCTCTTAATGTTCTAGATTTTAAAATTAAACACGTTTTGCTTGACCCAAGAAGCTCAGCCAACATCATTCAATGGAGAGTGTTGGAACAAGCCAAATTAACCAAAACCATCATTTCGGCAACAAAATACCTTGTCGGGTTCAATCTGGCAAGTGTGACAACCCGAGGGGAGATCTCGCTGCTCACGAACCCCGAAAGGGTCGCGAAGACCACCTTATTTGAAGCGATGGACCGTGACATGGGCTACAACATAATCCTCGGTAGACCATGGTTACATGAGATGAAGGTTATACCGTCAACTTATCACCAACTGCAAAAATTCCTGACCCTAGAGGGAATCAAGAAAATAAGAGAAGATCAATCTGCTGAAAG
Organism: Nicotiana obtusifolia; assembly: GCA_002018475.1. Classification (NCBI taxonomy): domain Eukaryota; kingdom Viridiplantae; phylum Streptophyta; class Magnoliopsida; order Solanales; family Solanaceae; genus Nicotiana; species Nicotiana obtusifolia. The sequence goes on along the minus strand of MCJB01033704.1, from coordinate 46,787 downwards.
AGAAATGAACTTAGTGTCAATCTCCAGCAATAAGGAGAAGGAACCCAACAAATAGCAATTACAAGAACCGACGCCTACTCCCAAGCCGAGTGAAAATGATAAAGATGAGGGAGCGTTGGAATCCCACCAGGTACCGAGATGCTTTCAGGTACCGGAAGAGACAGATGCAACCAAGTCCACAGTGGAAGAGCTCAAACAAGTAGCTTTGTTTGAGGAATTCCTGGAGAGAAACTTTCACTTGGGAATAGGACTCAATCCCAAGCTCAGGTCAGAGTTTATTGATTTCCTTAAAACTAACATTGATTATTTTGCAAAGGTCACACTCGGATATGACAGGTATCCCGCTAGAGGTGGTCGTGCATATGCTAAGCTTGGACCCAAGAATCCCTCCGATAAGGCAAAAGAAACGCTCGATAGCCGAGGTCAGAAACAAGTTTGTTAAGGAAGAGATAACTTGAATACTTGACATCGGTTTAGTTCGGAAGGTAGAGTATCCCGACTGGCTAGCTAATATAGTTGTAGTTCCAAATAAGAATAACAAATTTTAAATGTGCGTAGATTACAAAGACTTGAATAAGGCGTGCCCAAAAGACTCGTTCCAACTGCCAAATATTGATCTAATGATTGATGCAATGGTCGAGCACGAGTTAATGAGTTTTCTGGATGCCTATTTCGGGAACAATCAAATTAAGATGAACCCGGAGGATCAGGAAAAGACTTTGTTCATAACAAACTTTGGCACATATTGTTATAATGTGATGCCCTTCGACCTTAAAACGCCGGAGCCACTTATCAAAGGCTCGTGGACTAGATGTTTGAGAAACAAATAGGTAAAACAATGGAAGTATACATAGATGACATGTTGGTCAAGTCTTTGAATGTAGGTGTCCATTTAAAACACCTCGAAGAAACCTTCGATATCCTGAGGAAGCACAACATGAAACTCAACCTCGGAAAATGTGCGTTTGAGGTTAGCTCCGTTAAGTTCTTGGGTTTCCTTGTTTCACAAATGGGGATTGAGGTAAATCCCGGCAAGATCAAGCCTTCGAGGACATCCTATTCCAACTGACAAGCGTGAAAGAATTCCAAAGGCTAGCTGGGAGATTTGCCGCTCTAAGAAAGTTAATCTCTCGATCCTCGAAAAAATCTCATTACATATTCTCACTTTTGAAGAAGAAGAACAATTTCGAATAGACTCCAGAATGTCAACAGGCTTTAAAAGACCTGAGTGTTTCTTATCGACCCCCCTGTTACTATCAAAGCCAAGGGAAGGCGAACAACTGCTAGTATACTTAGCGGTATCTGAGGTAGTGGTAAGTGTCGTTCTAGTTGGGGATGAAGGTACGCAATCTCATGTCTATTATGTTAGCAAAGTTTTGTCAGGAGCAGAAACTCGTTATCCGCTCGGACATAAGTCCATCTTTATCAAGCATCAATCTCTGCAGGCCCTCAGAAGCGAGGAAGTTGGCCTGCAAAACGTACATCAAAGTCAGAAATCCTGTTATAACAGATGAATGAAAACAAACAATGAAAGATCAAGTGCAGTATCACTGCCGCATTGTGCATGTCATTATAAAACATACACTCCCGTGAAAGAGAGTGTATCTTCTTCTTATCTTTTTCTAAATCCAGCAGCTTTAGATACTTGGCAAGCTCCACCGGCCTGGATAGCAAGTGGAGCTCCTTAGAAACCAAGAGAGTGACGCTCCTCCGCCCTTGGGGATCTGGAGAAGGAGGTGAGTAGTTGTACCATAAATTCCCGTGGCCAGGGGAATAGGGAGGGGAGGCATCCTCTTCTTGGGCGCCTGCGGCCAGGGGAGGAGATGCAGCAATTGCCAATGATGAAGGCACAACTGCTGTGGGGGGAGATAAAGTTGATGGTGTTGTAGGTTGAGAAGCAGCTATGACAAAGGCAGTGGTGATTATTGGTTGCTCATCAACCAAACGCATAAAAGGCCTGGTCTCCAACCTCATAGGGCCAGGAGCAGCAGCTAGGACTGGAAAGGGAGAATCAGCATTCTCCACTAAATCCATTTCTCCCCAAAGTGCTCGAACCTCGCCCTCGGTTGTGGTTTTAAGCTCTCTAGATTAAGCATTCTGTTGAGCTGATGAAGATCGTTGCCTCCTTTGAAGGGAAGCTTCTTCATCACTAGCTTCCCCGTCATCGTCAATGACCATAGTGGCTGCGGCTAGCTCGGGCGTGGCATTCTTTATTCTCTTATTTTTATCCTAGCCGAGGAAGAATGCTGCCTTTTTTGTTGCTTTTTCTTTAGCTGGGGACTCCGAGAAGAAGCACCTGCACTGTAGGAACACCCGTGGGCACCACTTTGAGTGAGATCCTCCTACAACAACCTTGCAGCCTCCGCAGGATCGATCAAAACCTCGACTTTGGGGCAGGTAACAGAACCTTGCAGGAGCCCTGAATCAAACAAAAAGGTATGATTAGCAAGTTTACTTGTGTATATGCAGAGGCGGAAGTAGAAAAGATCAATTTACCATGGTTCCTGCCTTCCACCCGTATTTTGGGCTAACTCCTTCCACAGACGAGTATCTGGCGTAGTAATGTCCAGAATTGTTTGAACCCATTGGTCTAGGTTTTCAACTCTTGGTGGTGTCCACCGAGTAGCTGAAATAATAGAAGAAAAAGGGTCAGCACTGACATGCAACAACATTTTACGGAGAAAGAGATTGATCTTAAACTTACATGAATGACTCCATGATTCAGGAAAAGATTGAGTTGTGGCCAGGATGATATCCCTGGTAGCAATGGAGACAAACTGCTTCATTCATCCACAGTTGTTGTCATCATCCATACTGGTAAGCAAAGCATGGTGGCCGTGCTTACTGAAATTTTTCACTCCCCCATGGAAGCTTTCAGGGAGTAAAGGTTCCAGGGTTAGGGTCTCCCCCATTTCCAAGCACAAGTAGCGCAGACTAGCCACCGTTCACCACACAGTAGGGCCTACTTGTGCCAAACAGACCTGGAACCGATGATAGAATTCCAAGATCATGGGGTCCAGTCTCCCCCCAATAAAAATGGGCCCAAAGTGAAAGAGTACGTATAAACATACTTAAAACCCTTCTTGATGAAGGTCACCCACTCCATTGGGTCAGGAGCAATGATGTTTAAGTCGTGGCAGTCACAATCTTCCTTCACACCAGGTATACAAGAAGGGCGAATATAAGAAGGATATCTGTAAAGGCCTAAGATCGAGGGTTCGCAAAAGGGAACTTCTCTTGGAAGTCATTAACGATGTTCAAGTGCTTGGGTTTGATGATATTTACTATAAGGGGGATTAGCATCAACCTCAACCTCTTTATCTTGCTTCTCTTTGGACCTCCACCGAAGAGAAGACCAGAGTTCTTAAAAGATTCGGTGAAAAAAGCCATGATAGTAAGAAGATAATAGGGTTTCTTGAAGATTATCGGAGAGAGATGAAAGTAGAAGGAAAATAAGTCCAAAGAGGATAAAAGAGCATATGAAGTTGTTAGAAGTGAAAAAAGTAAAATGAGACGTATAATTAAAGGTATAGACGGCTAAAATCATGATCATGATTACCTCGAGAGCGGTGAAAATATGGTTGAATCGTGGGGTAACATGTGTTCGGGATATTAAATGCGAGAACATGCGTCTTATCAAAGTGTCAGAGACTGTTCAAAAGGGTTCAAAAACTTTTTCGCCAAGAAAGGAATCTTCACCAACATCCCGATGACACAAAGATGTGCTATGGGAAAGCGGGGGACTATTTGTATAGGGTAAAATTAATTTATATTAAATGATCGAATGATTGCGTGACACGTGAAACTGAAGGCGGGCGGAAGATGAATAAAGTAAGAACCGAGACCGAGGATAATAGTTGCAGTTGGTATCGGGTAGATTCCGGAGGGAACATAAACAACGGAAACAAAACAAATGTCTGTCACAAGATAACATTTCATGAAGAATATTTTTCAATATTAAATAGGAAGTCGTTGTAGAGAATTTTGGCATTCATGGCCTGCCTTTACACCTTCATTAATGACCCCTTTATTGTCATTTAATAGGGGGCTGATCCTAGGATCTTGTTTCCTAGGTATAGATATAAATAGTAGTTTCAATAGCCATTGTAGGGACATGAAATATGTGGCAAAACTTGTGCTACATTCTATTCTCAAGCTAAATAATACAATTTCATTTCCTGTTTACATTGCTATTACTTCTGTCCTCGGAGGCATCGATCCCTGAGCCAGATCTGCCATATCCTTTGGTTTTTATGCTAAGTCTTATTTTTAATCTAATTTATTTATCATTTTGGATCAAATCAGTTCGTTTGTCCATAAACTACGTAACAAATTCAACTATATCGTTTTACAGGTAAACAATTTTCTTGATGATTCCAATAGCTATCGCATAATTAATAATATGTATCTACTCGCCCTCAATATTTATATCAAATCTTAATAATCTTGTCTTAAAGTTAAATATCTATCTGATAGAAGTTTCTTGGAGATCATAGGCATGTTTTTCATCGATGACTTCTTATTAAATAGAGAGAATGGTTGTAATACAATGTACATGACGCTTAATCTACGGTGCAAATAACATAATTAATAAATATTTTGGTTCAATTTTCTTTGAATACAGAATGCTTCTGCAAAGCAACAAATGATAATGTTATTCTATATACTAATCAACTTCTCTTCGGGTTCTGCAAAGCAACAAATGATTATGTTACTCTATATAATAATCAACTTCTCTTCGGGTTATTTTAATAGCTCACTTGGTAGGTTATCTGAACTTTTAAATTGTTGATTAGGATCTGATTTCCCATCTAGTAATTCTCTCCCCATTTCGCCTTCCCCCACCGCTAATATAATAAAAAGTTTGAAAAAAATTAATTTTTCTTCAAAAAATGGAATATATGTCACAACTCTCAAGTGTATTGGAGCTTAAAGCTTAACTTGTCTTATTTTATTTTCCAAACACATCTTTGACACATAATGATGCCAGGTGAAAAATGGTTGTATGAGCTTAGTTGGACAATTAGCGAATCAATTGGTTGTCTCACATCACATGACCAATAATTTGTGTAATTATACTCAAAAATCTTCTATATTCACTTATAATTTGAATATAAAAAGAATGACAAAAAATTCCTTTATTATTTTTTTTTACAGATTATTGCAATATTCTTTACCCTTGTCCTGTAAAAAGAAGTCATATAATCAAAATAACAGTTCATTATTTTTTACTAAATCTCCTAATTATATACTCTAACAAGCTATTTCACAGCCCCACTCAGCTAGCAAATCATTGTTGGAACAAAATTTTGAATCATCAAACACACGTTTGATATAATAAATAACTAATTCAAATTTTAAAATAAACCAATTACCTACAACTACCAATTCACTGAATAATTCAACGATTATTGTTCATTCAATTACAATTTCTACTGTAAAAACCATACATAATTAGTCCGTAAACAAAAACAATAAGGATTCTAAATAATTAATAACAAAATTAAGGACTTTATGTAATGACCCGGCCGGTCGTTTTGAGTATCATAGCCCCATTCCCCAATTTATTACCTATTATGTGTTTGTTTGTTGTTATCTGACTTGCCAGGGTGGTTGGTTTAGCTCCGAGAATGTTTCGGAATGAATTGGGACACTTGGTACCAAGGTTGGAAGCCTAAGTTGAAAGAGTTGACAAGATGTTGACTTATGTGTAAATTACTTCAGAACGAAATTTTGATGGTTCTGATAGCTCCCGTATGGTGATTTTGGACTTAGGAGTGAGTCCGGATATTGATTCGGGGGTCCGTAGGTGATTTTTGCTTTAATTGGCGAAAGTTGGAAAAGTTAAAGTTTGGAGAGTTGAGAAGTTTGACCGATAGTTGACTTTTGTTACCGGCTCGAATGTTGGTTCCGGAAGTTTGAATAGGTCTGTTGTATCGTTTATGACTTGTGTGTAAATTTTGAGGTCAATCGAAGTTGGTTTGATAGGTTTCGGCATCGATTGTAGATGTTGGAAATTCAATAGCTTCATTAGGCTTGAATTGGGGTGTGACTCGTGTTTTTGATGTTGTTTGATGTGATTTGAGGCTTTGACTAAATTCGTATCGTATTTTAGGACTTGTTGGTATATTTGGTTGAGGTCCTAGGGGCCTCAGATGGATTTTGGATGGTTAACGGATCAAAAATGGGACTTGAAGCATTGTTGAGATTGTGGATCTTCTGGTGTGATCGCATCTGCAGTGGGATTGGTCGCAGGTGCCACACCACAGGTGCGGCAGGAGTGGCTCAGAACCGGAGCTGAGTCTGGCCAGTGCAATGTTGTAGGAGCGGAGAGGAAGCGCATCTGCGAGTACGCAGAAGCAGAATGTTGGTCGCAGGTGCGGAGTTTTGGAATTTGGCCTGGGCATGCAGGTGCGGACGCAGGGCCGCAGGCGCGGTCTCGCAGGTGCGAGCTTTTGGCCGCAAAAGTGACAGGTAAGGTATTGAGTGTTTTCTGCATAAACGGATTTTTAACCGCAAAAGTGGTACCGCAGAAGCGGAACCACTGTCAGTGTATTAAGTTCGAAGGGTTTCGTGATTTCTTCATTTTTGGATTTTGGGAACTTGGACTGAGGCGATGTTTGAAGGGGTTTTCACTAGATTTCAAGAGGTAAGCCACTTTTGATCATTTTATTCATTAATATTGAATACCCATTGAATTTTCTACCTAGATTATGTGTGTTTAAGGTGATATTTGCGGAATTTTGGATTAGGGATTGGAGACTAAATCTTGGGGACTTGAGTGACGATTTGATGTTGCAAATTTTTTTTGATTCCGAGACGTGAGCCCGGGGTTAATTTTTTGGGTGAACTTTTTGACTTTTGTTAAAGAACCTAGTCTTATCATATGGAATTGATTCCTAGAGATTGTGTTGATTGTATTAAGTTGTTTGTGGCTGGATTTGAGTCGTTCAGAGGCTGATTCGCAAGGCAAGGGCTTGTTGGAGTAGAGATTTGCGCGGTTTGAGGTAAATAACACTTCTAAACTTGGTTATGAGGGTATGAATACCCGAAAAATGTGTTATGTGGTTGGCGTTAAAGTGACGCACATGCTAGGTGACGGGCGTGCACCATGGTAACTGTGACTCGGTTGATTTTATGGTTCTGTGTATTTATCAAACCTGGTTGCTATTCATGAAACTCCTACTTGTTAAGTAATTGAGCTGTGATTCATGATGGAGATCATGTTTAGGCTATATGCAGGTACTGTTGGGACCCATGGAGGTCGTTCTTTTAATGTTAAGTTGTTTGCTTAAATTACAGTTATGTACTAAGTAGCATTCATCATTTGCATATCATATCTCAGTCTCTATCATCATTTATTTTTATATCATGTATCATTGTTTGGGCTGATTGGCATAACTGTTGTGAGCCCGAGAGACTAGAGAGAATGATGAATAAGTAAGGTCGAGGGCCTGATTGTAAGTGATATTGATGGGATGGAGCTACATGGTGTAGCAAGTTTTATTAATTCATGATGAGATCGGGTTGTACGCTGCAGCAAGTATTATTGATTCATGATGGGATCAGGATGCACGCTGCATCAGGTATTATTAATTCATGATGGGATTGGGTTGCGCGCTGCAGCAGGTTTTATTAGAGCTTGGACAAGATCGGCCCCTTTGGAGCCTAACATAACAGTAGTGAGCACAAGACCGTACAGTGCTGAGTGACTGAGTGTGAGTTGAGAACGTCAGATTGAGCACTCTGAGAGTGCTAGTACGTGAGATTATCATTTTGATGCATTACATGTGACATGCACATTTGACATGTAGATATAGAGATGTAACATTCAACATATCAGTCATTCTTGGACACGTTGTATCCTTGTTAAGCTTAAACTATTAATTACTTGAAAACGTGTCAACATTTCTGAATTGTCGACAAACTGATTATTGGATTTCTCTCTGAGTTATTGCTGTTACTAGCTGAATTTGGATTGTACCTATATGAGCTCGTCACTACTTTAAGCCCAAGGTTAGTCCTGTTACTTATTGAGTACATTGGATCGGTTGTACTCATACTACACTCTGCACTTCGTGTGCAGATCCAGGTACATCGAGACACACCAGTTGCTAGGTTCGGAAATTTAGTTGCTTGGAGACTTTTGGCGTCTGCAAACCTCAACTCTCCACCTTTTCCTTTTCTTTAGCAATGTTCTATCTTTTCAGACAATTGTATCAGAATGTTTTGACTATGTTGCTATTTGGTAGCTCATGCACTCAATGACACTCGAATTTTGCGGAATTTTGTATTGAATCGCGGTATTTTCTTATCGGTTATTTATGAGATTTTTTTCACTGTTCAACTCATTTTATCATGTTTCTAATTTAAAAATACGTGGTTATTTGTGATTCTCAGCTTTCCTAGTTCTGTGGTAGGCGCCGTCACGACATTTTGAGTTTGGGGTCGTGACAAGTTAGTATCAGAACCTAGGTTACATAGGTCTCACGAGTCATGAGCAGGTTTAGTAGAGTCTTGCGGGTCGGTACAGAGACGTCTGTAATTATCTTTGAGAGGCTACCGAACAATTAGGAAAAACTTTACTTTCTTGTATTCTTGTCGTGCGAATTGTTGATTTCGGAAACTAAACTTCTATATTTTATTCTCTCACAGATGGTGAGGACACGTGCTAAACCGGATCAGACGAGCGGCCACTAGTACCACTAGCTAGGGCCACAAGAGGTCGAGGCCGCGATAGAGGCCGAGGCTAAGCTCGTACAGCAGCTACAGCAGCACCAGTAGATCCACTAGTTGCTCCAGCTCAGGGGAATATTCCAGATGTGGTCGAGCCAGTGGGACCAGCTCAGGATCCAATTGTGCCCTTTGTGATTCCAGGCCTTCAGAAGGCTTTGGCCAAGATATTGACTCTATGCACTAGCCTTGCTCAGGAGGTTTCAGTTCAGGCTGCACCAGCCACTTTTCAGGCCAGGGGAGCTGCTCAGACTCCCGCGGCCCGTAGTCCAGAGCAGGTGGTATAGGGACTCTAGACACAAGGGTACTACCAGCCCAAGCGATTGCTGCTGCTCAGGCCCAATTGGGTCTTCTTATGAGTGATAAGGAGCAGAAGAGGCTAGAGAGGTTTGGGAGGCTCAGGCCTCCATCATTCAATGGGGCTAAGTCAGAGGATGCTCAGGATTTCATAAACCGATACTAGAGGATGCTTCGCATGGCGGGTATTTCGAAGACTAATGGAGTCTCATTTACTACTTTTCAGCTGTGGGGGGGCAACCTTCAGATGGTGGGACATTTATAAGTCGAGCAGGCCAGTCAGTGCTACACCACTTAAGTGGCACGAGTTCTTCATTATCATCTTAGAGAAGTTTGTTCCACAGGCCCGTAGGGAGGAGTTGCCTAGGCACTTTGAGCAGCTACGTTAGGAGGGTATATCCGTGACCCAGTATGAGATGAGATTTTTAGAGTTGGCTCGTCAAGCAATCTGGTTAGTATTGCTAGGCGGCTACAGTAGGTCCACAGTTAGGAGGGTGAGGAGAGGGAGGCCAAGAGGCCTCGTGGTTCTAGTGGTTTCAGCGATGTTTCTTCTAGATGTCAGTTCCACCACAATAGGGGTCGTCCTTGTAGACCCGCTCAGATGACTCATCTGGTTCATCGTGGTGCATCAGCCATGGTTCATACAATCCTCGTCTGGGTCAGTCATCTCTCAGTTTCCTCCCAGCTTAGAGTTCATCTCGTGCTCCATCAGTTCAGGGTTCATCTGTGCCAGGTACCTCTAGTAGTTATTTTGGTTCTCAAGGTCCGATTTAGTACATGCCGCCATTGTCGGAGCGGAGTTGCTTTGAGTGTGGAGATTTTGGTCATGTGAAGAGGTATCGTCCCCGTCTTTTGGGAGGTCCAGTTCAGCAAAGGAGTCAGGCTGCGACTTCCCTAGCAGTTACTACCTCACCCGGCCAGCCAGCTCGCGGTGTGGCTCAGGCATCTATGGTTCGCCCTAGAGGGGGAGGCTGATTAGGTCGCGGTCAGGCTCAATGCTATGCTTTCCCTGCCAGGCCAGAGGTTGTTGCTTCAGACGCAGTGATCACAGGTAGTGTCTCAGTTTGCCACAGGGAAGCTTCTATATTATTTGACCCTGGTTCCACTTATTTGTATCTATCATCAAAGTTTGCTCGTTATCTGGATATGCCCCGTGCATCCTTAGTTTCACCTGTTCATGTATCTATGTTGGTGGGCGATTCTATTGTTGTGGACCATTTATATCGGTCGTGCATGGTGACTATTGGGGGATTGGAGACTAGAGTTTATCTATTATTGCTTACTATGGTTGATTTCGACGTGATTTTGGGTATGGATTGGTTGTTCCCATATCATGTTATTCTAGATTGTCACGCTAAGATCGTGACGTTGGCGATTCAGGGGTTACTTAGGATCGGGTGGAGAGGGTCTCTATATTATGTCCCCAATAGGGTGATTTCATATCTGAAGGCCCAATGGATGGTTGGGAAGGGGGGTTGGTCATATTTGGATTTTGTGAGGGACGTTGGTGCTGAACCCCTACTATTGATTCTGTTCTGGTAATGCGAGACTTTTCGAATGTATTTCTTGCAGACCTGCCGGGCATGCCACCCGACACGGATATTGATTTTAGTGTGACTTAGTGCCGGGCAGTAAGCCCATTTCTATCCCTCCATACCGTATGGCACCAGCAGAGTTTAAGGAAAGAGCGACTTCAGGAGCTTCTTGATAGGTTCATTAGGCTTAGGGTGTCGCCTTGGGGTGCACCAGTTCTCTTTGTGAAGAAGAAATATGGTACTATGCAGATGTTCATTGACTATAGGCAGTTGAACAAAGTTACAATTAAGAAGAAGTATCCTTAGCCACACATTGATGACTTATTTGACCAGCTTCAGGGAGAGAGAATGTTCTCTAAGATTGATTTGAGGTCTGGGTGTCACCAGCTGAAGATTCGAGACTCGGATATTCTGAAGACGGCATTCAGGACTCGCTATGGTCACTGTGAGTTCCTTGTGGTGTCTTTTGGGCTGACCAATGACCCAAAAGCATTCATGCATCTGATGAACAGAGTATTCCACCCATATCTTGATTCGTTTGTCATATTATTTATTGATGACATCCTGGTGTACTCATGTAGCCAAGAGGAGCATGCGCAGCATCAGAGGATTGTAGTAGAGAGGTTGAGGGAGGAGAACTTTTATGCCAAGTTCTCCAAGTTGTGATTTTTGGCTTAGTTGAGTGCATTCTTGGGGACATGGTGTCCAGTGAAGGGATTAAGATGGATCTGAAGAAGATAGAGGCGGTTCAAAGTTGGTCTAGACCGTCTTTAGCTACTGAGATTCGGAGTTTTCTCGGCTTGGCTGGATATTATCGTTGCTTCGTGGAGGGTTTCTCATCCATTGTAGTGCCTTTGACCAGGTTGAACCAGAAGGGTGCTCTATTCAGGTAGTCGGATGAGTGTGAAGAGAGCTTTTAGAAGCTCAAAACTGCCTTGACCACAGCTCCAGTTCTAGTTTTGCCTTCAGCATTGGGTTCTTATACAGTGTATTGTGATGCTTCTCGGATCGCTGTTAGGAGTGTCTTGATGCAGGAGCATAGAATGATTGCTTATGCTTCACGCCAGCTCAAGCCTTATGAGAAGAACTAACACGTTTAGGATTTAGAGTTAGCAGTCGTCGTCCACGCATTGATGATTTGGAGGCATTATCTCTATGGCGTGTCTTATGAGGTATTTACAGATCATCGGAGTCTTCAGCACTTGTTGAAGCAAAAGAATCTAAATTTGAGGTAGTAGAGATGGTTGGAGTTGCTAAAGGACTATGATATTACCATTTGTATCATATCGGGAAGGCCAATATGGTGGCTGATGCCTTGAGTAGGACGGCAGTGAGTATGGGTACCCTTGCATTTATTCATGTTGGTGAGAGAACGCTTGCATCTGATGTTCAGGCCTTGGCCAATCAGTTCGTGAGTTTAGATGTCTCAGAGCCTAGTCGGGTTTTAGCTTGTGTGGTTTCTCGGCCTTTCTGATATGATCGCATCAGAGAGCGTCAGTATGACAACCCCCATTTGCTTGTCCTTAAAGATAGGGTTCAGCACAGTGATTCCAAGGAAGTTTCTATTGGGGATTATGGGGTGTTGCAGATGCAGGGTTGGATTTGTGTGCCCGATGTAGATGGGTTACGTGAGTTAATTCTTGAGGAGGCCCACAGTTCGCGGTATTCCATTCATCCATAAGGACTTGAGGCAGCACTATTGGTAGAGGAGGATGAAGAAAGATATAGTGGGGTTTGTAGCTCGGTGCTTAAATTGTCAGCAAGTGAAGTACGAGCACCAGAGGCCGGGCAGTTTTCTTCAGAGGCTTGAGATTCTAGAGTGGAAATGCGAGCATATCACCATAGACTTTGTAGTTGGGCTTCCACGGACTTTGAAGAAGTTTGATGCTATTTGGGTGATTGTGGACCGGTTGACTAAGTCCGCACATATCACTCTAGTTGGGAATACCTATTCTTCGTAGCGGTTGGCTGAGGTTTATATCCGTGAGATTGTTCGCCTCCACGGTATGCCAGTGTCCATCATTTCAGATCGGGGCACACAGTTCACTTCACATTTTTGGAGAGCAGTGCAGCGAGAGTTAGGCATACGGGTTGAGTTGAGTACAACATTCCACCTCAGATGGACGAACAGTCCGAACTCACTATTCAGATATTGGAGGACATGCTACGTGCTTGTGTCATGGATTTCAGGGGTTCTTGGGATCAGTTTCTACCGCTTGTAGAGTTTGCCTACAACAACAGAAACCAATCGAGAATTCAGATGGCTCCGCATGAGGCCTTGTATGGGAGGCAATGTCAGTCTCCAGTTGGTTGGTTTGAGCCGGGTGAGGCTAGGTTATTGGATACTCGCTTGGTTCAGGATGCTTTGGAAAAGGTTAAGTTGATTTAGGATCGGCTTTGCACGAAGCTGTCTAACTAGAAGAGTTACACCGATCAGAATGTTGGTGATGTTGCTTACATGGTGGGAGAGAAGGTATTGCTCAAAATTCGCCCATGAAGGGTGTTATAAGATTCGGAAAGAAAGGCAAGTTGAGCCCCCGGTATATTGGCCCTTTTAAGGTGCTTGAGAGGATCAGAGGGGTGGCTTACAAGCTCGCATTGCCGCCTAGTCTATCAAGTGTTCATCCAGTATTTCATGTTTTCATTCTCTGGAAGTATTTCGGCGATCCGTCTCATGTTTTGGACTTTTAACACACTTCAGTTTGATGGGAATTTGACTTACGGTGTGGAGCCGGTGGCCATTTTGGATTGTCAAGTTCGGAAGTTGAGATCAAAGAACATAGCTTCGATGAAGGTGCAGTGGAGAGGTCAGCTAGTCGAGGAGGCTACTTGGGAGACCGAGTGGGAGATGCGGAGCTGAAATCCACACCTATGTGAGACTCAGATATCATTCTAGAACCATTCTAGGATGAATGTTTGTTTAAGAGGGGGAGAATGTAACGACCTGGCCGTTCGTTTTGAGTATTATAGCCCTGTTCCCCCAATTATTGCCTATTATATGTTTGTTTGTTATTATGTGACTTGGCGGGGTGGTTGGTTCAGCTCTGGGGACGTTTCGGAATGAATTGAGCGATTAGACCCGAGGTTGGAAGCCTAAGTCGAAAGAGTTGACCGGAAGTTGACTTATGGGTAAATGACTCTAGAATGAAGTTTCGGTGGTTCTGATAGCTCGTATGGTGATTTTGAACTTAGGAGTGTGTCTGGATATTAATTCGGAGGTCCGTAGGTGATTTTGGCTTGAATTGGCGAAAGTTGAAAAAGTTGAAGTTTTGAGAGTTGAGAAGTTTAACCGATAGTTGACTTTATTTTTACCGGGCTTGAATTTTGGTTTCGGAAGTTGGAATAGGTCCATTGTGTCGTTTATGACTTGTGTGCAAAATTTGAGGTCAATCGGAGTTGGTTTGATAGGTATTGTCATTGATTATAGAAGTTGGAAATTCAATTGCTTAATTATGCTTGAATTGGGATGCGATTCGTGTTTTTGATGTTGTTTGATGTGATTTGAGGCCTCGACTAAGTTCATATCGTGCTTTAGGTTGCGGTCCCGGGGACCTCGGGTGGATTTCGGATGGTTAACGGATCAAAAATGGGACTTGAAGCATTGTTGAGATTGTGGATCTTCTGTTGTGATCGCACATGTGGTGGGATTGGCCGCAGGTACGACTGGAGTGGCATAGAAGCAGAGCTGGGTCTGGCTAGGGGAATGTCGTAGGCATGGAGAGGAAGTGCATCTGCGAGTCCGCAGAAGCGGAATGTTGGTTGCATGTGCGTAGTTTTGGAATTTGGCCAAGGCGCACAAATGCGAACGCAGGGTCGCAGGTCCGAGATTTTGGCCACAAAAGTGGTAGGTCAGGTGTTGAATGTTTTACACAGAAGTGGATTTTTAACCACAAAAGTGGTACCACAAAGTGCTTAAATGGACCGCAGAAGCGGAACCACTGGTAGTGTATTAAATTCGAAGAGTTTTGTGATTTCTTTATTTTTGGACTTTGGGAGCTTGGATTGAGGCAATATTTGAAGGGGTTTTTACTAGATTTCAAGAGGCAAGCCACTTTTGATCATTTTTATTCATTAATATTGAATAACCATTGAATTTCCCACCTAGATTATGTGTTTTTAAGGAAAAATTTGGGGGATTTTTGACTAGAGATTGGAGAGTAAGACTTGGGGATTTGAGTGATGATTTGATATCGGAATTGGGTAATTTTGATATAGTTGGACTCATTATAGAATGAGTGTTCGGATTCTGTAAATTTTATTGGATTCCGAGACGTGGGCCCAGGGTTGACTTTCTAACTTTTGTTAAAGAACCTAGTCTTATCATATGGAATTGATTCTTATAGCTTGTGTTGATTGTATTAAGTTGTTTGTTGCTAGATTTGAGTCGTTCGGAGGCAGATTCGCGAGGCAAGAGCTTGTTGGAGGAGAGATTTGCGCGGTTTGAGGTAAGTAACACTTCTAAACTTGGTTCTGAGGGTATGAATACCCGAATAATATGTTATGCGGTTGGTGTTGAGGTGGCACACATGCTAGGTGACTAGCGTGTGGGCGTGCACTGTGGTAATTATGACTCGGTGGATCCTATGGTACTGTGTAATTATGAAACCTGGTTGCTATTCATGAAACTCCTACTTGTTAGAGTAATTGAGCTGTGATTCATATTAGAGGTCATGTTTAGACTATATGCTGGTACTGTTGGGATCCACGGAGGTCGTTCTTTTGTTGTTAAGTTATTTGCTTATGTTGCAGTTATGTACTCAATAGCATTCATCATTTGCACATCATATCTCAGTCTCTATCATCATTTATTGTTACATCATGTGTCATTATTTGGGCTGATTGGCATGAGTGTTGTGAGCCCGAGAGACTAGAGAGATTGATGACTGAGTGAGGCTGAGGGCCTGATTGTGAGTGATATTGATGGGATCGGGCTGCACGCCGTAACAAGTTTTATTGATTCATGATGGGCTCGGGTTGCACGCCTCATCAGGTATTATTGATTCATGATAGGATCGGACTACACGCACGCATCACCTATTATTTATTCATGATGGGATCGGGTTTCGCGGCAGCAGGTTTTATTAGCGCTTGGGCAGGATCCGTCCCTCCGGAGTCTGACATACCGAAAGTAAGCGTAGTTACCGTACAGTGCTGAGTAACTGAGTGTGATAAGTATGAGTTGAGACAGTCAGATTGAGCACTCTGAAAGTGTGAGTACGTGAGGTTATCATTGTGATGCATTACATGTGACATACATATTTGACATGTAGGTATACAGATGTAACATTCCTCATATCAGTCATTCCTCTCATATATTATCTATGTTGAGCTTAAACTTTTAATTACTTGAAAGCATGTCTACATTTCTAAACTGTCATCAAACTGATTATTGGATTTATGTCTGAGTTATTACTGTTGTTATCTGAATTTGGATTGTACCTATATGAGCTCATCACTGCTTTTATCCCAAAGTTAGTCCTGTTACTTATTGAGTACATTGGGTCGGTTGTACTCATTATACACTCTGCACTTTATGTGCAGATCCAGGTAATTCTGGACAGGGCGGTTTCTAGGTTTGGAGATTCAGTTACTTGGAGACTTTTGAGGTAGCTATCTTGACGTCCGCAGACCTCGACTCTCTTCCTAGCACTGTTCTATCTTTCTAGACAGTTGTATTAGAAATTTTTGACTATGTTGGTATTTAGTAGCTCATGTACTCAGTGACACCCGGATCTTGGGGGATTTTGTATTGAGTCGCGGTATTTTCTTATCGGTTATTTATGAGATATTTTCACTGTTCAGCTGATTTTATCATGTTTCCAATTTAAAAATGCATGGTTATTTGTGATTGCCAGCTTGCCTAGTTTTGTGATAGGCTCCTTCACGACATGTTGAGTTTAAGGTCATGACACTTTAAGAAATGCCAAAGCTTGAACATTAAATAATAAAAATGTTACAAAAGAAAAGCAAATGTTGTGATCGGCAAGTTTAAGATTAAATAACGGAAAAGGGTCAGATATATCCCTCTACTTTGAAATATTGAGTAAGAGTATCCTCCGTTGGTCTTTAGTGTCCCCACTGTCACACTTCCAAACACAAATACCGTTATTTTAAACGGCGAACCGCGTGTTGCCTCCGGAAAGACTAACCCACCCTAAACAAAAAAAAAACCCATATAGTCCTTGAACCACCTCGTTACTCGACCCAATACCCTTCAATTAATCAAACCCACAGACAAATATCCCATTTCCAAACAAAAATCCCGTCTAAACCCAAAATCCTGTCGGTAAATTTTCTCTCTAGGGTTCCTTCAAAAATTGAACTTCTTGGTTCTTCCATCTCGATTCATGAATCTTAGAGTTATTCTCACCTT
The DNA here is from genome assembly GCA_002018475.1 of Nicotiana obtusifolia. Lineage (NCBI taxonomy): Eukaryota > Viridiplantae > Streptophyta > Magnoliopsida > Solanales > Solanaceae > Nicotiana > Nicotiana obtusifolia. The sequence continues at coordinate 29,849 of MCJB01033704.1, read as the reverse complement.
TTTTTTTGTTCTAGGTTTCATATTTATCTAACCATTAAGAATTGTATAATGTCGGAAAAAAGTTGTACATCGAAGAGGCCATGTTATTGCGATGAAATTGCTCTTCACCTCTAAAAGCATTTGATAATCCTAGAAGGAGATTTTATAAGTGTCCGAAACTCGAAGTAAGATATATTTTTTATTATTCTTAATTTTGTTGTTTTCTAATTTTTAGCTTTTACTCTTTATATAACGGTTGGTAATGCGATTTTTTTTTAATTTGGTTGGACATCAAGATTCTTGTGGTTACTAGGAGAGGCACGATAATGTGCTACCAGATAGATCGTTGGTGGTAATTAGTAATTTAAAGGCTAAATTAGAGCCAGCAACATTTAAAAGCCGTACTTTGAATACCTCCTTGGATGCAGCTAAGTTTAAAAGAGATAATTAGAGGCAAAAAGTTGATGCTTTGGAAGGTATGAACAACTATCAAGTCAACAAATCAAGGGAATGAGAAGAGAAACTGGTGAAGATGAAGATGTTGATTATGATTTCATGTGTTCTGTTCGTTGGATTTGTTGTATCACAATTGATGAAGTGATGTATTATCTTAGTTTTTTTGTATCTTTTCAGTGTAATATTTTGTTTTGACCAGATAAAATTGATGTTGTAGTCAACATTTCCATTAATATAATATTTTATGTTGTTCATGTTTTAGCCTCTTTTATCGTTGGTGAGGTTTACTTTGTTTTTTTAGTCTTCTTCGGTAAAAGTATACATCACAAATCAGTGCAAAATTTATTCCCTAATAGTGATAAAATACATAGACATCCATGGCTATTGATCCCTATTGAATTGGTCACTTCAACATTAAATAAGTCAAAAATAATACAAAATAGTTGGATATTGACCCAGCGGCTTCAGCTTGTAATGACCCGAAACTGAATATTGACCCAGAAGTTTTAGCTTGTACTGAGCCGACCGGTTGTTATGAGTACTAGCTTTCCTTTTTGCGTTCCAAGACTTTTCATAGCTCTATTTGATGATTTATGACTTACGTGTGTAGTCCGTATCGATTTTAAAAAAAATTAAATGTGAATTTTTAAAGAAAATATGATTATTATTTTTTTACTTTAAGAATGAACAGAGTTGACGACAGTCAGCATTTTTGGTAAACGATCTCGGATCGGTGTTTTGTCGATTCATGTAACAACTTATCCGGTTGTTTTAGGTATTTGATTCCCGTGCTCCCTTTAGAAGCTTCCCGTATGTGTATTTGTGGTTTTATGACTTGCGTGGATGGCTAGTTTTGTTTCGGGAGGTTTTGGAATGATTTAGATCTATTGGTATTTAGTTTAGAAACATAAGTTGGAATTATTGATCGAGGTTTTGACTTTTTTAAAAACAACCCCGGAATGGCATTTTGAGGATTCCAATAGGGTTCATGTGATGATTTGGACTTAGGCATATGTCCAAAATTTAATTCGGAGGTTCTTAGGTTGATTTAGCTTGTTTTGCCGAAAGTTGGCAATTTGAAGGTTTAGAAATTTCCTATAACGACCCAACCGGTCATTTTATAAATTTGAGCCCCATGTTCCCTTTTGAAGTTTTTGGTATATGTATTTGTGATTTTATGACTTGCGGGGATGGATAATTTCATTTCAAGGAGGTTTTGGAATGATTTGAATCATTTGGTTCTTGGATTAGAAGCCTAAGTTGGAAATATTGACCGGGATTTGACTTTTCTGAAAACAATCTCTATACAGCATTTTGAGGATTTCAATAGGTTCATGTGTTGATTTTGGACTTAGGCGTATGCCCGGAACTGAATTCGGAGGTTCCTAAGTTGATTTGGCTTGTTTTGCTAAAAGTTGGCAATTTGAAGGTTTAGAAATATCCTAAGTTTGACCGTAGGTTTACTTTATGGCTATCTGGTTCGAGTTTTAGTTTTGGCACATGGAATAGGTTCGTTTTTTCAATCGAAACTTGTTTGCCAAATTTAATGTCATTCTGAGTTGGTTTGGTAGGAATCGGACGCTTGGTTGTGTTTCTTGCATTTCATGAGTTCATTGTAATTTTCTATGTGTTTTGGTGTCTGATTCGTAGTTTCGAATGTTATTTTGGTGTTTTGATCGTGCGAATGAGTTTGTGTGATATTTTTAGACTTATGTGGATATTTGGTGTGGAGCCCCGAGGGCTCGAGCGAGTTTGGGACATGTTTCAGATTGATTTGGGCTGGTTTCTCAACAACTGGAGTACTGGTGCTACACTTACCGCAAATGAGAGCACTAGTTGGCATTTTCAATCATCGCATTTGGGAATTTATATCGCATTTTGAAAAGAGGGCAATGGGTGGCAGGCTTCACATTGCGTAGCCAGCCTCACAAATGCAAAAGAAGGACTGGCTAGGAGTTGTTCGTTCTTGGGACAAATGCGACATTCCCTGGATCTGTCAGGCATCACATTTGCGATGCGTCTGTCGCATTTGCAGGGTTCGCACTGAACAAAAGGTTGCGATTCGGGACTTAACTTCATTTATCACATTTTTTATCGTTAGACTCGGTAGGAGGCAATTTTGAGGAGAGATTTCCATACCAAACTACAGGGTAAGTGATTTTGATCCAATTTCAATTATATTACTTGATTGTTTATGAGATTTAACATCTAATCCATGGAATTTGAGAGAAATTTTGGAAATTTTGACTATGTCTTGAAAAAGGAAAATTTAAAATTTGAGAGTCGAATTGGACTCGGATTTGAAAGCAAAACACATATATGGACTCGTGGGGTTATGGGTAGTCGATATCTACTATTGGACTCGGGTTTTGACCGAGCAGGCCCAGGATTGACTTTTAGAAAATTGTGTAAAGATCTTAACTTTAATTATCGGAATTGGTTTCTTTGATAATATTAAGTCATTTTTTGTTATATTTGAGCCATGCAGTGGTGAATTTAAAGGAAAAGTTATTTTTGTGTTGATTTTTCCTAATTGAGGTATGTATCTTGCCTAACTTCGTGCAGGGAAATTACCACGTAAGATTTGACCTAATTTCACTATTTGAATTATGTCAAACACATGTACATGAAGTGATGAGTGTGTACACAGGCTTATATGTGGTAATTGATCGGTTTAGATTCTTAGGTTATTTATATGAATTGAATTGAACTTGTTGCTATATGGAACACATTTTGTTGTCGAGTTACTCCCCGTTTCATTGTGTTGTTGCTGAAATTTTCATACACATTGTTGTTGAGCCGTGGGCTACGTATTATTGTGATATTGGTAATGTTATTTTGGCAATGTTGTAGCATATGGTCATGTGTGGTCCGAGTGGATTATTGTGTTATGATGAGATGCGCATGCGGCAGCGACAGGGTGGTGTTATTGATGCGCATGCGGCGAGATAAGAGGGGTTTTATGCACGTGTTTCTAGTAAGGGGAATTACTTTATTTTGAAACACATGCGGCAAGATAATGGGGTTAAATCTCGTGAAGCTATTTCGGAAAAAATATTTTTAAAATAAATGTAAATCTCACACGGCGTTATAAGGAAGATTGGTAATTTGTGACTTGTAAATAGTGATGATGAGGTGTGGTACCTCGGGATGATTCTTATTGCAAATCTAGTGTTGGAACGGCTTGATGATTTGAACTGTTATTATTTTCCTAATTTATTTCAATTGTATTTAACAGTGTTTGATTTATTTTTCCGATTGCTTTACTTTCCATTGTTAGCTTTATATTTATATTCTACACAGGTGTTCATGCCTAGTGAGTATCTTGACTTGTATCTCATAATTACTCCACCTAAGTTAGCCTTCATACTAACAGGGTACCGATTGTAGTGTACATATACTACGCTTTTGTACATTTTTGTGCAAATCCAAGTACCTTGGAGCGTATCGGACATTAACCAACTGTTTTGAGTTGCTGAGATAGACTTAAAGGTATACCTGCCATCCCGCTTGCAGCCCTCGGAGTCACCTTCTGATGTTACCTTTACTACTATTTATTTTCATTCCAAATAGTGTTGTATTTGAGATTTCTAGTTTACTCTCAGTAGAGCTTATGACCTCGTACTACCGGTTTTGGGAATGTTTGACTATTGATATGTTTCGGCTTTTTTATGTAATTTATCAGTTTAATTTAATAGCTAAGTTGTATATTTCTCATAAATCTCAGCATGTGTTAGGCTTCCTAGTCTTAGAGATTAGGTGGAATTACGATCCTAAAGGTGAGATTTTGGGGTCGTGACATATCCTAAGTTTGACCGTAGGTTGACTTTATGACTATTGGGTTTGGATTTTATTTTGGGACATGAAATAGGTTTGTTTTGTAATTTGGAACTTGTTTGCAAAATTTGGTGTCATTCCGAGTTGGTTTGATTGAAATCGGACGCTTGGTTGTGATTTTGGAGAATCTTGAGTCTCAATGTGATTTCAAGTGTTTCGGTGTTCGATTCATAGTTTTGGATGTTATTTTGGTGATTTGATTGTGCCAGCAAGTTCGTATAATATTTTAGATTTGTGTGGATGATTGGTGTAGAGCCCCGAGGGCTCAAGTGAGTTTCAGACGTGTTTCGATTGGTTTGAACTTGATTCAGGTTGCTGGTGTGCTGGTGCTGCAGTTATCGCAATTGCGAGCAACAACATTGCAATTGCGAAGAGGGCAAGGGAGGTTTAGATGTCGCAAATACGACGCCCTTATCGCATATACGAAGTCAATGTAGAGTTGGGTCAGGTAGCATTTGTGACCATTGGGTCGCTTTTGCGAAGTAGGCTGCAATCGCGATTGCGGCATCTGGGTAGGCTGTCAGGGTTCACTTTTGCGATCTCTGTTCTGCAATTGCAAGCTGATGCAATTGAGAACCCCTGGTGGCATTGGCGACATTCGCAGATGAACAAAAGGGTGGGATTTCGGGACATAGCTTCATCTATCACATTTTTTAGCCTTAGACTCGGTGGGAGGTGATTTCTAGGAGAGATTTTCGTACCAAATTATTGGGCAAGTGATTTTGATCCAATTTCAACAATATTACATGATTGCTTATGAGATTTAACACCTAATCCATGGAATTTGAAGAGAAAACTTTGGAAATTTTCACTATGTTTTAAAAAAATAAAAATTTGAGATTTGAGAGTCGAATTGGACTCGGATTTGAAAATAAAATACATATATGGACTCGTGGGATTGTGTGTAGTCGAGATCTACCCTTGGACTCGAATTTTGAACGAGTGGGCCCTGGGTTGACTTTTGGGGAATTGTGTAAAGATCTTGACTTTAATTATCGGAATTGGTTTTCTTGCATTGTTTGATGATATTAAGTCAATTTTTTTGTTAGATTTGAGCCATGTAGAGGCGCATTTTAAATAAAACGCTATTTTGAGTGTTGATTTGGCCTAATTAAGGTAAGTATCTTGCCTAACTTTGTGTGGGGGGACTTCTTCGTTTGGATTTGGTGTAATTACATTATTTGAATTACGTGAAAGACGTGTGCATGAGGTGACGAGTATGTGCATGGGCTTATATATGGTAATTGATCGGTTTAGATTCTTAGGTTATTTATATGCATTGAATTGATGTTGTTATTACATGGAATATCTTTGATTCTTGACTTATTCTACCATTTCATTGTGCTGCTGTTAAAATTCTTGTACACATTGTTGTTGAGCCGTGGGCTATGCGTAGTTGTGATATTTGGTATTGTTGTTTTGCAATATTATGGTATATGGCCATGTGTGGTGCGAGTTGATTATTGTCTTGTAGATGCGCATGCAGCGGCATAAGGATGGTGTTATTGATGCACATGCGGCGAGATATTTTATGCGTGTGTTACTAGTAAGGGGAATTAATTCATTTTGAAGCACACGCAGCGAAATAAGGAGGCTAAAGCGCGTGAAGCTATTTCGGGAAAAATATTTTTAAAATAAATATAAGGCTCACGCGGCGTCAAAAGGAAGATTTGTGATTTGTGACTTGTGAATTGTTATGATGGGGTGTGGTACCATGGGGTAATTCTCGTTGCAAATTCAGTATTGGAATGACTTAATGATTTGAACTGTTATTGTTTTTCTTAGTTTATTTAACTTGTATTTTAATTGTATTTTATTTATTTTGCTGTTTTATCGCATGTTTACTTTTTGCTGCCATTTATTGCTTTTACTTTTTATTGTTAGCTTTATATTGATAATCTTTTCATTGTTAACTTTTTATGAATATTTTGTACATGTTTTCTGTCTAGTGAGTGTCTTGACTTGTACCTCATCACTACTCCACCGAGGTTAGTCTTGATATTAACTGGGTACCGATTGTGGTGTACTCATACTACACTTCTGCACATTCTTGTGCAGATCTAGGTACATCAGATTGTGCTACACGGTAGACAATTAAGTTGAGGTTGAGGTGCGGAGACTTCAAGGTATACCTGCTATTAGTGCTCGCAGGCCTCGGAGTCACCTTCTGTTGTCTTTCCGCTTTCCCATTACATTTGTATAACTAGATTAAGTGATGATGTAGGGATCCAGATCAAGCAGAAAGTTAACACTGTTTTTACAGGCAAACAATTGCCTGTAATAAAGCAAACAATACAAAACTTAGAAACATGCTGGCGAAATATTTAGTCATGCATTTCAGTTCCAGTCATACATAAAACTTGTTTCTAGTGAAGATTGTCATATGTAAAACTAATTTACATGAGAACTCAATGCTGAATCTACAATCACCCACACCATTAAGAACCACCAAGATAAACCAAAGAAAGCTTTTGCAGGGGTGCTTTTAGGCCATTAGTTCAAAACCTTTTTACAAAAGGTTCTACTCACAATTAGTACTTGCACAATTAGCTTGCTGTAGCCAAATACAAAAATAAGCAATAGTAATGCATATCATCTCATCATATTTGCCCCACTCAAAATTATATTCTTCTCCTACATCACCTTAAGCTTTGCTCTTTCACGAATAAGTGTAAGAGATGCTTCTATAACACGATTCTGTCATTTTTCTACTAATTCTTTTGGAACACTCGCCGCATTCAATTTTTGCATATAGTGGATTCCCATCCTTCCTGCACTCTTCATATTTGCCAATTCTGGTTATCCTGCAAAGACTGGTCAACATAAAAAAAACAAAAGGACATACAACTTAATACAAAAATCTAAAGCTGCTAAACAGAAAGAACAAGGCAACATAGAGAGGAACAAACAAGGCATGAAGTGACGCAACAAAATTCACCAGATATATTATATGACCTAATCTTCAATGGTTGGTCATGTTTATGAACAAACATCAACCACCAAATTCCTATGTTTCTCCTATTTAAATCCCCAAAAGAAGAGAGGACACTTAAAAAGACCCTCCACAAATCTGTTAAGATTTCAAGCCAGCCATGGTATATCTACATGAATAAGTCTGCTCTTTCAAGAAGAGCTTTTCAACTTTGTAATTGTTTCTGGTAAAAGAGTTTCGTCAACCAAATTGTGAACATACAGAAAGCAATACTATAGTTTAGCCATGTCATCACCAACAACAACTACATCTCACCCCTCAGTCCCAAAAAAGTAGGGGTCGGCTGCATGAATCCTCACTAACCATATGTCTCCAGCTAAGCTCAACTCATGTCATCATGCTATTGAATAAAAATAAAAGCATTAAATATACATAAATAATATTAAAAGTTCTCTAAATTTTTAATGGAATAATAATATAAATCTAAGATAAGGTCAAAATACTCCTAGAAAAGAAATAGGTTCAAAATCAACTTAGTAGATATATGTTCTTCCATCAGATAGAGAAAAAATAAAAGGGACAAAAAAACAATTAAGGAAGATATTTGCAGTAAACTTACAATAGCCTGTTTGGCCAAGCTTATAAAATATGCTTATTTTGAAAAGTACTTTTCTCGAAAAAGCACTTTTGGTGAGAAGTAGTTTGTGTTTGGTTAATTAATTTGAAAAGCACTTTTGAGCAACAATTAGTGCTTGGCCGAACTTTTAAAAAATGCTTCTAAATGTATTTTTTCAAAAGTGTTTTTAAAAAAAGTGCTTTAGAAGAGAAACACTTTTTCTGCTTCTCCTCAAAAACACTTTTTTCTTTCAAAAAGTTTGGCCAAATACCTTAATTTATACAAAAAAAAACACTTTTTGACTAGTAAGAAAAAACACTTTTGGCCAAAAAAAAATCTTGGTCAAACAGGCCATAAGTATGTCTGAGCAAAAAAAAAAAAAAAAATCAAACTTTTTCCTTGACCAGAGATCCTCCAAAATAGGAATTTTTTTTTACTCAAGCTAAATAGCCAAACCCATGCTCATATTCCCGTACAATTTCCAGTTCTTACCTATTCTTTTGTTAATCAACAAAAAATAAAGCAATTTTCTTTTACTCCCATTATTTTTTCCAAGGTTATCTTTCTGGGAAGAGCTAAACTTTCTCTGTAAACGGAAATAGTACAACCCAACAACAAACGTACATACTTATAGATGGACAATATTTAAAGAAGCACCAAATTCAAGAACAAAAGCTTACTTCTTGAATGGTAAGAAAAAGCAATATTTATTGGGACGAAGAAGCCTCAGAAGGTGATATAGTAACAAAACGGCAAAGGTATAAAATTTGCAGATAACATGATTAAATAAACACATAATTCAAGACAGAAGAAGCTTAATTGTTGAAGGGTAAAAGATCAACACAGTAGTAAGAAGGAAAAGAATAAGGTTCTAAATAGGGCATGAAGAGTAACAAAGCAAGAAAGTGATCATACCTGCAAGAAACAGAGGCAAACACTGGATCAAAGAACCGAGAGCTGAGGTGAGTCGAATAGATCTAAGGAAGAAAGGGTTGTGGGAGCACCGAAGAGCGAAAGCGGAAGAGGAACATGCAGTCCTTTTTGTAGTTAGTGATATTTGCTTATTGCAGAGCTTATTGCAGCAAATGGAGTGTGAAAAGTGGAGACTGCCAGTAATGTTAAAAATATTACTCCGGTAGTTATCCACCTAGATTAGCGCACATTGCACGTAATCACCAACTGCTAAACCCAATCCATCCCCTCTTGGGAACCCGACCAACCAAATTAAATATTCTTGATAATTCCTCGTGCTTGCTTTTATATGCCGTGGAACGATCGGGTCTAATTTGTGATTAATTGTATATATATTAAGTTGACGGGTCGGATTCTGATTAATTATTTAGTCTAAGTTAATCCGCCTATGTTGATCCAATAGAAAAGATAGCATACTATGAGCTAACATTAATCTTTCGTTATCGTTAATATTCGTTTAAGGGCAGAATGCTGAATTGGAAATGAATTCAGTTACCCAAAACTGGCAACTCTGACGACATCGGTTTCTTTTTGCAAAGAGCACCGAATTGTTAGCTGCCCGTTTCCCCTTGTATATCACATTCTTCTATGTGTCAGTCACAACGGCGGACGCCGCAATTGGGTGGCTGATAGCCACCTCGTTGGCCACCCATATTCCACCTCAAATTTCTCTAACCGGGGCGAATTTAATTAGGCGCGGTGTCACGTGATACCGTTTTGCCAGAAAATTTTACCATCTATATATACAAATAATATGTAAAAAATAACAAATATCGTGTAATAATATATGATGACAGCACTTGGTAAATTTAGATTGCTTGGCTGCTGGTTAAGCCGTGGCAATTCTCGAGTTTCATTCTAGGTTCGAACCAAACAATGCATTATTGGTATTTTTAAGTTTGACGGTCCTTAGCATCTTTAAAAATAATTGATATGATTTAAATTATTTATTTCGTAACATCGTTTCAAATTTATTTGTTTATTCTTTTAAATGTGATATCGCTTATAAAATATGCCTTGTACTCGTGCAAGTTCTAGCTCCTCAGACACGACATTCGTCATCTTTTGAAGAAGTAAAGTTAAAATGATTATGAACTTAGATTTCGCAACTCGTTTGAAACGAGAAATTAAACTTGTTTGATTTGAAAAGTTAAACCTTATTCGTAGTGAAATCAATTGTTTTGATTTCCAGACATAGGAAACAATTCAGACTAAAAACAATGTTTTCATCAACCTAATTATTTTTATCTTTCGCAGAAGTTCTTATGCTGACATTCGATACACCAAGTCAGCATAAGAACTTCAAGAATTAAGAGCTAAAAACTGTCCATTTTTTTCAAGAGAAAAAAAAGGGCGCCGCTGCTGGGATTGTTGTTGCATGTCACCCATTGGGCCTAACCTCGGATCAATTGCAGGCTTGCAGCCCTGACATTCACAGCTGGATTGTTTACATGACCCGAGCCCAATGAAAGTAACCCGTTGACGCTCGGAGCAAGTCGATAATATGGGTCCATCAAACATGGAACATTCGGAAAACTTCAGGTACCAAACCAAAGTTCTTCTCCAGAACATTACCCCTTCCCAAAATATGGTTAATGACAGTTATAGAAATAGAAACAAAAATAAAACAGCAGAAAAATGCCTCTGCTTCATCACAAAATTCCTCTTCCCTTCCACCGTCAACCTCTCCTCTTCAACCCCAAAATCATCCCCAGAAAACTAATAATCCGAATTCACTCCATGTCCTCTTCATCTTCACAAACAACTCATCAACAGTTGGACCAACAGCAAGAAGATGAAGAAAAACAAGCTTTATTATTAGCGCAAGTCTTGAAATACCACAAAGAAACGAAACACTCTTTCACCAATTACGCTCGTGGCCCTCGTGGTCTTGATTGGGCCAATCAGCCCAACCCTTTTCGCCGTTACGTTTCTTCTCCACTCATCCCTCTCTTACACTCTCCATTTCCGGATGAATCATCTCCTCTATACTCCTCACTTTTCAAGACTCTCCCTTTTCCAAAACCCATTTCCCATTCCACAATTTCTCAGCTTTTTTATGATTCTTTAGCCTTATCTGCTTGGAAATCTACTGGGTTTTCAACTTGGTCCCTTCGGGTAAACCCTAGTAGTGGAAACCTTCATCCAACTGAAGCTTATATTATTTGTTTACCTGTTGAATCAGTGTCAGATAAAGGTTTTGTGGCCCATTATGCTCCAAAAGAGCATTCTTTGGAAATTAGAGCTCAATTTCAATCTGGGTTCTTCACAAGATTCTTCCCTGAAAATTCTTTCCTTATTGGATTATCATCTATTTTTTGGAGAGAAGCTTGGAAGTATGGTGAAAGGGCAGTTAGGTA
>MCJB01033704.1:0-13259 GCA_002018475.1 Nicotiana obtusifolia | reverse complement strand
GGGGGGGGGGGGGGGAGGGGAGGGAATGTTACAGAACTGTTTAAACTTTCAGTCACTCTTCTTCACAGTCTCTGGGAATTTCAAAGTTTGATCGAGCTTTCGAAGTTGACTGCTAATAGGTGGATTGAATTGTGGGTTGGTGTTTGCTTGTTGCTGCTTATTGTCGATTAGATAGAATCTATTTACTGCTACATAGGTATGTTCAAACAACTTTAGCTTTAGCTTGATATTATAAATGAAATGAATCGTTCACTATTTAGTTCAGCACAGTTGCTATGGTTATTGATTAAATCTATTTGAATTCCCTTTCTCATCAATCTCTGAAATTGTGGATGTTTGAATGTAGATTGATCATTGGTAATAGACACTAAATTGTTATTGTAGTAGGTGTTCCCTTTTCCTCATGATTCTGTTTTATTTTCTGTCAAATTTGTTTACTCATAATCGATCATAGTTTCTGTTTGTATTGTTCTCTGATTAAGATTCTGATCTAGAATTGCTCCCAAACTGTTAGTAGTTATCAATAGTTGATTATCCTACCCAAAGCACGTTGATGACATTACTGCTGAAATATAGAGCACTCAATGTACTGAAAAACAGTATTTATTCGACCTAAACAGAATTGGAATTAACACTCTTGATTTAAATCAAAGTAGGAAGCAGTGTTCATCTCATCTCTTCCCGGTCTAATTAGTTAAACTTGAGATTTGAAGAAGGAGTGGGAAGAAGGCTGTTAGTCACTGCTCATATGTTGGAATTTGGGCGGTTATCTTTGTAAGTTCAAAGATGGAAAGATGAAGTTTTGTAATAATTCAGTGTATCAGCTTTGTATTTAATCAGTGCATTCGTAGTGATGATGTTAATATAATCAAAATTGATTGAGATTTCGTAATTAATTTCTTCTTACTTATGATTGTATGAATGGTATTAAATTTGTTGAAGTCCGTGCAAAGCGAGCATATGTCGAATTGCACTGATGTTTGGGCTACATTTGTGGCCCATTTCTGAAAACGCAGCCTTGTTTGAGGCTAGTATCGGGCCTGCCTTTGAGTTGGCCTATTTCAGTAGCATCCAGGCCCAAATTTGATGACTATTTTGTCGGAAATCTATTAAGTTCAAAACAGGTCTGTTTCTGAAATTGGTGTTAAAATTTAAAGTGCGGCTATGTTCTGAAATTAGTTTTAAAATTCAGAGTATGACTGTTTCGTGGGATTGGTGGCTATATTTGTAAATTGGACTTATTCTGAGGGGCCTGTTATGGGCCTGCAATTAAAAACAGTGGGAGCCCAAGCAGGGCACTGTTAAATGCAAAAACCAAATAGACTATCAACTGTTTACATGCGGACTTCCAAATGGCATTAAACAAATAGATTTAGTGCTAACAACCTTAGATATTAAGATTCCTTTAATTAATAGAGGTGAGCCATGTAATTAGTAACGATCATCTATGGCCCTCTTAATAGTTAAATACAAATTCAAATAATTAAGTCTTAAATGCCTTAACTTTCGTAGCTTGCTTTTAGGCGCGATTAATAACATTGTGACTATGGGTACGGTTCTCGTGACATAGTAACAATGCCAATCTCGAGGGTGCCTTTTAGGTGACTCGATTTTAATAAATTCAAATAAGAAAAGTATTCAAATAATTTGAGGCGGACCACGCCAAATAAAATTTCAAAAATGCATGGCCCTCATTAATCGATATCAAAATCTTTAGAAAACCGAGGTGTGCTATTCAGAGAATTTCATGGCCCTCGAAGAGTTAAAAACGCGTAGTTGCTTTAGGCGCGTTACTTTAATGACTCAATTTCCTAAATTCGGGTGCGCATTTATGTGACCCAAATCCAAATCTCAATGTTAAATTAAAATGCGTTACGGATTACTGGTGCATTTATGTGACGTGGTTCGTGACATATTTTAATTGACGTTGCAATTCTCTAATGATTATAAAAAGCGGTTAAAGGTAAAATATACCATAGGCTAGGAACATGTATTAAAATCAGACAATAAGCCGATTGTAACAGTTAAGTGACCGTGCAAGAACCACGGAATTCGAGGGTGCCAAACACCTTCCCTCGGGTTAACATAATTCCTTACTTAGAATTTCTGGTTCGCATACTTCATAAGGAAAGTCGAAATTTTCTTCGATTTGAGGTAAAAACCGGTGACTTGGGACACCAATTAAATATTTCAAGTGGCAACTCTGATAAAATTAAACAAATAATCTCATTTCGAATAATGTCACTTTAATTGAAAAAACTCCTTTATATACTCCTCGGGGGTGTACGAAAAAGGAGGTGTGACAATTGTTAAATTTCTGTTTTAGACCTCTTTGTTCTTGTCTTTCATTGAGAGCATTCAGTAGCTTTTTGCTTATTTATTGTATTTGTATTAGAAAATCTATCAAATATGTATAAATATTTAATTGTGAATCCAATAATCAACAAGCTATGAGTTCGATTACAAATTCAAAACCCATAAACTTTAAATCCGGTTTCCACCTCTGTCAGTGAGTGGCTAAAAATTGTTTGAAAAGCAAAAACGACTATTTGTCAAGTGCTTGTCAACCGAATTAAAAGATAAGAGTCAAAGGCAGGGTTTTGTTTCAAAGCTACGTATTACTTTCTGTTTCCATTAGTTTTAATGTGAAGTTAATCTTGTAATGTCAGCCATTCACTGGTATAATAATTACTATAGTTATAGCCTATAATTATGTAGTAGTAGGATATATCATTCTTGTGATAAGAGCGTCAAGTTAAAGGAAGTGGAGATTTGGATCGGATTTGGTTTTAAAGTCAACTTGGTAATAATAAAAAGAGCACTTCCTGCGATCTGAGAAATAAAAAGAGCACTTCCTAAAAATTGTAATTTCAAAAGAAAAAACTGAAAAAAAATTTCAAGTGAAAATGATATTTGAAAAATAGAGTTGTATTTGGACATTGTATAATTTTGGGTTGTTTTTTAAGTTTTGTGAGTGATCTGAGTGAAAATTATGCAAAACAGCTTTCTGGAGTTTTTTAAATTTTCGAAAAATTTCAAAATTCATCTTCAAGTGAAAATTGAAAATTTTATGGCCAAACACTGATTTTGAAAAAATGAAAATTTTTCAAAAAAAAAAGTAAAAAAATTCTTATATCCAAACGGGCTATTAGGTCTAAATTGAATTTTGCCTTTTCATTTTTTTTTTCCCGGAGAGATAGATGCAATGAATTTTTTTTTGAGTATATATGAGACAAAAAATTTATAGAGGTTAACCATACTGGATATTATGGAGAACATTATGTGCCTGCTTATTTCCTTTCATAAAACATTATGTTCTTATAATATACGTATAGAACTTTCTAGAAATTCTTCTTTCAAGCAAATATTGCAAATAATGAGCTTGAGACAGGGAGTGGAGTAGACATATAAGTAAAATTACTTTAATTTTGTTAAATAGTCTCTAATTGACATTTTGTCCTACCAACCCTGGAGGCATCTTCTTCTATGACATTTCCTTCATTTCAGTTCCTCTTCTTCTCTTTTTAGCCAAATTACTTATTTTATTTGGTCGAATATAATGGTATAAAATAATTCCACGATACTACAAAATTTCCTTAACATGAAATGAAAACAAGGCGCGAACATAGTAATTGATAAGTGTTGAAAAAATCAGCAATTTATGGTTTAATTTGAGCGGTGTACTTTTTATTTCCTCCAACACACATACTTCAATTCAAAACATCTTTATCCTGGAAAATAATTTTAATAAATAATAAAATAATGGTTTTCAGAAAAAAGATACTCAACTAATATTATTACTAATACGGTTTAATACATAGTTTAATTTGCGTAGGTATTAGATACATTTTCATAAGATGATATTACAAAAGGAGGAGGTAGATCATTAAATTTTATAAAACTTGCTTATTGCTTTCATATTTTGCTAAGTCGTCTGCCACTTTGTTGCTATATATACACACATTTCAAATTTGATTTTATGTCTCAAGTATTAACAACCTGGAATCGTAACAAAAAAATAAAAAAATATGAATTTGTTGAATTACTTTACCCGTACCTGGTACTTCAAACAGTAACAATAAGAAGAAGAAGAAAAAAGAGAGAGATCAAAAAAGAAAGAGCCTGTTTGAAAATAAGAATTTTTTTACTTTTTCGAAAAAATTTCATATTTTACGAAATTAGTGTTTGGTTCCAATTTTCACAAAATGAATTTTAGAATTTTTCGAAGATTTGAATAATTCAAAAAAATTATTTTTTAAAATTTTCACTCACCACTCACAAAAATTTAAAAAAATTCAAAATTATATTCATGTCCAAACACAACTTTAATTTTTAAATACCATTTTTACTTTAAAAAAATAAAATTTTACCTCTTATAGCAAAGATATATACCCTATTTATTATAAATTAATCATTTTAATTTTTTTTTCTATAGCTTATGTATTTATGGTATACACTATTATTAAGGCGTGAAATAAGCTATTATGTTTTTTTCTCTTTTTTCTTTCAGTTAACATACGATTCTCTCTCAAAATCTCAGCAAATTTTTTCTTCTTTCTCTCTTTCTATTCGAGCAAAATACATGCTTTTAATTATGAATTCTCTGGTCGAATCCTCTAGGGTTACTGCAATTGAAAATACTTCTACATGTTCAGTCAATCTACAGTGTGTAAACCAACATGAACGTTGGATGAATAATAGGACATAAGTTCTTAAAACGACGAATCATCAATTTCTACATAACTATGAGTCAAAATCGTTGGCGTCATCATCCACTATTGGTTCATCCTCTTAGGCAAACTGATCTGGCCATGGCTACACCGGAGAAGATTTGAGGATCGGGTCTTTGTGCGTCTTCATTTTTAGTTTTAAAATAATATATACAGTATTTTGCTTTGTCGGAAAATGCTATCTCCGGCGAACTTTCTTCTCTTCTTTGCTATTTAGTCACATACAATGATACAAATATATTATAATTTGTACAAATACACTCAAATATATTATATTTTTGTATAAACACATTATTTTTGCCTGTATTTATATATTCTGAAGGTTTGTATTTTTTTTAATACAGTCAAATATCATTGTGTTTTGTGATTTTTGTTATTTAAATACAGTCGAATTGAATTACGGTGAATTGAATACAATGTATAATAGTGAATATCTGTGAATTGATTACAATGTATACAGTCTAATTGAATAGAACGATATACACCCTAATTTCTTGATTTTTTGTTATTCGAATACAATTGAATTCAATATAGTGAAACTGAATACAATTCAATATTGCGCTTTCCGTTATTAAACACCTGTAATCACCTTTTTTAGGCGGATTACCTCACTGTATTTATAAATACATTCACGCGAATACATGGAGTACATAATTAAACATCTGTAATCCCTGTTTCTTACCTCATTGTATTAGCGAATACATGAAATACAACATAATAACAGCGAAATTTATGCAGAATCGATTTTGTCGAGTTAAATTAGGAGTGATACGCGCCAAATGATCAGATGGACTACCCTATTTTTTAGACGAATTCTGCTAATGTATTCATGAATATAGTAGCGTGAATACAGAATGCAGTTGCACTGCTGGACTCCTTTTTTTTTTTGGCGTATTTCACTACTGTATTCATGGATACAGTAGCGGGAATACAACAAATACAATCGCGTAACAACTAAATAGTAGCTATATGAATCAATTATGTATATGGTAGCTATAAAAAATTATAGCCACTGAACAATTGTTGTTTCTGAAAATTACTAAAAAAAACAATTCTTATGTCCAAACCCTCACTTAATAAAATAATGTACATATTGGACAATATACTAAAATGGTATAGTAATTTGGCGAATTGAAATATTTCTTTCTTAAAAATAAACCTGAAAGGGCATTTCTACTACAGTAATAGCAAGTGGGGGTGGTAATTATAGAAAGCACCAAATCCAGCAGGCGTGCTACCGCCGAAAGATTAAAAAGAACAGACAAAGGTTTGAGATATTGTCGGAAAACTCCACCACCACCACCACCACAGCTTTAATAAACTCTGCTTTTCAATTCCGGTAACTCGTCAGCTGGATCTCCGATCAGGTACCCCTTTTTTCTCATTATAACAAATACTTACCTCTTTGGGATTTTATATTACTTGTTTTCTCGAACAAATTGACATTACTTTTCCTAGGGTTTTATCTTCATTTGGAAGGGGAAACAAACCAACCTTTTTTGTGTTAGTAACTTATAGCTTTAGGGGTTTGCCTTGTTCTCTAATTGCTTTAAACAATTGGGATTTACTTGATTTCGTGATTCCATAGAAAAAGAAGAAGCAAAGGGTTACTATGATTTTTGACCTTGTATAAACAAATGGGCTACTGGGTGCTTTTGTTTTGAAGAAGAAATAATGTCAGTTAGATGTTTATATTGCTAATCTTGCACAATAATCAACGCTGCTTAGTTATGTTTGATGTTGTTTCTATTTTTTTTGTTATTGGGTTTTGCAGTGTTAAGGTTATTATGTATGTTGGACACCTTCAGTCGTCGCTCTGTAGTTTTCTTTGGTATGTTATTCAGATTATCTCCATCTCTTTAATATGTAGTATCATACTTCGTAGACTGTGTCCCTGTTTACTCTAATTCTCGCGCTACAGCTGCTCCTAGAGGTGTTTCTATGTGCAATTTCCTTACTTTCTTTTAATCAATATTATGATTAGTGTCCCTTTGAGGCTCTTGATTTACCATAGTTTGTCCATGTATTTTGTGAAAATTTGTGCTGCTTTGAAGTTTATTTTGGAGCCTTCTGGCTATTCAATATAGGATCTCCTTTAGTTTTCAGGCATACCTTTCAGTGGCAAGTTGATTCCCTTCTGCTATATGCAGTTTCTCTTAAGTTACATCTCCGTGTTATCTATTCTAGGTTACCAATTATCTTTATGATCTTTGTGGTTCAAATTAAGCATCAGGTTTTTGGTCTAATGGTGGCCAATGTGCTAGAGTCAACTTTGAGAAACAGCTTTCTGTTGAGAGAGATCTTCATAGAAACTTAGAAAATTTGGGAGACTTTGATACTTTGACGAAGCATTGGTGATTTGTGACTGTGAAAATGCATCCTGACGATTCTGGAAATAGAAAATTCACTCAAGACTGGTATGAAAATCCAATAAGAAGTTTTTTTTTTTTTTTGACAAGTTAAGATTTCATTAAAACAGTATCAAGCTGATACTGCGAAAATACTGAGATAATGTTCGCTTGGTTACATTAATATCCTAAGCAGTCTAGTATATCAAGCAGGTTATGTAAATTCGTAACAACATTTTCATTTTTCCAATAGTTTAAATAATGCAAACAGCTATATTTCACAGACTGCATTTGCTCCTGTTTGTCTTCAAAATACCTCTTATTTCTTTCTTCCCATATAGTCCAAGCGATGCTGGCTTGATTACATTAAGAAGGCTTTTGAAAAGCATCAAACTTTGATGAGAAGTGAAAATAGGTTCTTTTTCCGACTTAAGAGTGAAAGAAGATGATTTGAATGGACTGTTGGGCCAAAGGGGTATCGGCAAAAAACAACTTAGAACATTCATAACAGCTAGAAAACAATGCAAGTGGATTTCTTTTCATCCATAATTCTTCTTCATACACTTATCTTATCGGAGTTGACTTTGGTGTTAGTTGTGCAAGGAGTGTAGGATTTTGGAAAAATAGGTGATGTAATGGATTACAACAATAACTACGCCTCAATTCGATACTAGCTGGGCTATATGAATCCTCACTGATCATGATTCTCCATTTAAGCTTAGCTCATGTCATCATCGTACCAACTAACAAAGTGCAAAACAAGTTAAATTTAAATAAATAATATTAATAACTGTAATAATAATAACAACAAAGGGTAATGGCAAAAAAAAGAACTTACAACATTCATAACAGCTGAAAAACAACGCAATTGAATTTTTTTTCATCCATAATTCTTCTCCATACACCTATCTTATCGGAGTTGACTTTGGTGTTAGTTGTGCAAGGAGTGTAGGATTTTGGAAAAACTGGTAATGTAATGGATTAAAACAACAACGACGCCTCAATCCGATACTAGCTGGGCTATATGAATTCTCACTGATCATGTTTCTCCATTTAAGCTTATCTTAGCTCAAGTCATCATCATACCAAATAACAAAGTGCAAAATAAGTTTAATTTAAATAAATAATATTAGTAATTGTAATAATAACAACAGCAACAATAACAATTATTATTATAATAATAATAATTTGTTCTGGATCGCTTCGACGTGGCTACAAAAGTATTTTACAGAGACACCAGCCCTGTCAAGCAAGTCCAAAACCTGAATCCCACACGACCCTTAACGCCCTCCTCGTCTAGCGGGTCTCTCAGGGGACCTCCAGTTATGTTACCATAACTTGGACTTACTGCCTGGACTATCATGCTGCCTGGGCTCTACAGTCTCAATCTTAGAACCGTCGGGTGATACAGTACTTAATAATAACAAAACATGTTAGTAGTAGCTTAGTGTGCCTAAGCTCAACACAACACTGTTGAGCTTATCATTTAGGCTAAATGAATACCCATATTAGAGGAATTAAACAATATAAAAAGTCAAAGTACCTGAACAAGTCGAGGTTGTGGCTAATGCCTAACCTTTTCAGATTGTATTCAATAAAACTGTATACAAGAAAGTGTTTTAACAAAGAAATCAGAGAGGGGTTTTTTAAATCCTGCCTCTAACTAAGTCAGATGAGATCCTTATATAATGGATCCGTTCTAAAACCAACAAAAATCTAATAGTAAAATGGCCGACAACATTTACATAATTGATAATATGTGGCCGACAAGGAAAAGTAATTAAACAAACAACTTTAAAAAGTTGATTCCTTCTATTATTAATGAGGAGCCCTTCGGTTGTATTATTTGTGCAGGGTCTTTGCATTATTGGTACTGTCCGTTGTCCTTTTGTTGTCTAGAATATTCTTCTACTTGCTCTTGAATTTTTTCAACAATTCTTCAATATTATCTGGATTGACTTCTTCTTCTTGGCTTTCTTAGGCTTCTCCTGCTGCACAGATCTCATCATGTTCTGTTGTATTACCCACAGATTTCATCGAAATATCATCTGATATTTCTATATCCAAATTCTGCATTAAATCCTTTTTTACTTCTTCAAAATAAGAATCATATATCTCCTTTTTAGAGATGGCTCCTTTCTTCATCCGGAGCTTTCTTGTCATTTTCTTAAGTGGACTTAAATATTCCATTTTGGCATTTGCCTTTACTTGACTGTTACATTCCTCAATTTTCCCTCTGATATTATCAAGAATTTCTTGACCATGAAATTTCCCTTGAGGATCTTTCTGGAGTAGCTTAATCCAAAACTTTGTATAAAAATTTCTATTTACAGGGAAATCCTTTCATCGTTTGTTTTACCTCCACATCCCATTTCATGATTCATGATATGGAGAATTCAATAAAGAAATACATTATTGCCATGCCTTCGAAGAAGATATCTTCTTTTTGT
Organism: Nicotiana obtusifolia; assembly: GCA_002018475.1. Lineage (NCBI taxonomy): Eukaryota > Viridiplantae > Streptophyta > Magnoliopsida > Solanales > Solanaceae > Nicotiana > Nicotiana obtusifolia. Next base: position 3,731 of record MCJB01033704.1, on the reverse strand, counting down.
AGACTGTTAATTTTGGGAGATATATCTATTCCATTTTGCATATAAGCACTTGAACTGGTCTCGAAGAATTTCAAGAGAAGGTTCATAGATTGACTTCTTCTTCTTGGCTTTCTTGGGCTTCTCCTGCCGCACAAATCTCATCATCTTATGTTATATTACCCACAGATTCTATCGAAATATCATCTGATATTTCTGTATCCAAATTCTGCATTAAATCCTTTTGTACTTCTTCAAAGTAAGAAGCAATTATCTCTTTTTTAGAGATGGCTCCTTTCTTCATTTGGAGCTTTCTTGTCATTTTCTTAAATGCACTTAAATCTTCCATTTTGCCATTTGCCTTCACCTTCACCTGAGTGTTATATTCCTCAATTTTTTCCTTGATATAATCAAGAATTTCTTGACCATGAATTTTCCCCCGAGGATCTTTCTGGGATAGCTTACTCCAAACCTTTGTATAAAAAATTCTATTTAGACAGGGAAATCCTTCAAAATCGTTTGTTTTACCTCCACATTCCATACATTATTGCCATGCCTTCAAAGAAGATATCTTCTTTTTGTAGATTGATAATTTTGGGAGATATATCTACCCATTTTGCATATAAGCAGTTGAACTGGTCTGAAGAATTTCCAAATAAGCATCATATAATATCCACCATTTACAAAACCAATTTGGAATTTGCTGGTTAAACATATTGGAACATAATTTTATGATCCAAGAATGTCTCTTATTAGAGTTTTCATGTAACAAAGCTTTATTAAAGCTATCCATATAATCCCAGTAATCGAATTTAAGTGAGAGCCTATGATCTGGATGGGTGTATTCCCTTTCTTTGAAAGTACTGAGTGCCGATTCATCTGAGGCTAAAATCCTTTTTATAGTAATTTTAGAGAAGTTATAAACTCTCTTTGTATTAGCCGGATAAAAATGCTGAATTTCAGCAGATCTAGTGGATAATAGAACCATTTCATAATGGATTCTGTATTTGTATGCAAGTGTAGCATATGATGCTGTATCAAAATACCTGGTCATGAGCTGCCATGGATTATCCTTCCGTTTCATGCCAGATTGTTCTAAGAGAATTATTATCTCTTTTGTTTCGTTCTGGTTATAAACCTCAATATTCTCATGGCTGTCAGCTTCTTGGACTGAAGAGTATGAAGGTGGATTATTATCCTTATCTTGCTTGGATTTCATAAAATCCAAGAATTCCCTGTACATCGGGTGTTCTGTATTAATACCAGAAGTTCCTGTAATATTAGCAGCTATTAACTGCTGGTTTCCTATTTGGGCTAGGACATTGCCTCTGCCATAGAAACATTCTGATTGCCTTCCTCTTACTCTCCCTCTAAAGGTCGTGAAGTCTGGTCTCATGAGCTGTTTATGAATAATGAAGTTATGAACTTAAAAATTCTCTAGTGAGAAAATTAGGGAGACTATTATCAGATCCCTTTTTATAAATTATCTCAAAATCAAATGGTGCCAATAAAGCTTGCCATCTTTCAAACATATATTTAGAAACATCATGTTTACAATCTTTATTAAAGATAAACTTTGCTGCTTGGCAATTAGTTTTTATTAAAAACTTCTGATTATATAAATCAGATTGGAAATTCAACAGACATTTTATTATAGCAAGGATTTCCTTAGCTATAGTAGCATAATTCTTCCGAGAATTATTCCATTGTCCCGAATAAAATTGAACAAGATATTATTGTTTATCCATCGGAGAACATTGCTTTAATATTCCTCCATATCCAATATTTGAGGCATCAGTTTCAACTCCTTTTGCCCAAGTTAGATTGGCTAATGTAAGACAAGGAAGGTTATTAACCTTCTGTTTAATCAGTCCAAGCTTTTGGATTCTTCTTTAATCTTTCATAAAGAATCGACGTATCTTTGGCTAAATCCTTTATAAAAGGAGAAATGTAATTCAAGCTTCCCAAAAATCTTTGAAGCTGTGTTTTATTAGTTATAATATCAGGAAACTTAGAAGCAAATTCAATACTTCTCTGAATAGGGACAAATTTTTCCTTTTTCAATATGATGGCCTAGAAATCTTATTTTAGTTTGAAAAAGAAGCATTTTAGGCTTAGAAATTACTAATCCATTCTGTATAACAATCTTTGTGAAAAGTTCTAAATATCTGAAATTTAGAAAATACAAGAATATCATCAATATAAACTATTATAAAATTAGTATAGGGTATGAAAATGTCATTCATAATTTTCTGAAAGCATAAAGGGCATAACATTCCATTCGAATTGGGCCCATTGGGACATTAAAAGCGGTCTTGTACTTTGCTTTTGATATTTGAATCTGCCTATAACCTGATTTCAGATCAAAATTTGAAAAAATAATTGCATCATGAAGTCTATCTAATAAATCCTTCTTATTAGGGATCAGATATCTAATCCATTTTAAGACCTTATTTAAGGGCTTATAATTTATAACTAACCTTGGAACACCACGTTCCTGTTCAGCATGTTTATTAACATAAAAGTTGTGCAAGACCATATAGACTTAGAAGGTCTTATAAGAGCTTTATGCGACAAAGAATCAATTTTTTTTTTTTTTTGGCATAATTCCAGATATTCAGAATTCATCTGGCAAGGTCCGGCCTTTGTCGGAATATTATTTTTCGAAAATTCTTCTTCATAAGGATGACTTACTATATGCTTCTTCCTTTCCCAAAATCGATTTGGATGATAACCACATATCTGCAAAGAAAACTGATTTTTTAGAAAATTAATTTTTTCTATTAATTTCGGATTTGTAAATCCTCTTCTATGGTCATGCTATAAATCTCATTTTTGAGAAAATTGACTTGCCTATTCTTTGCAATAATATTATCTTTTATCTCATTTATAAATCTTTGAGAAGGCTGAGTTATAAATTCAAAATTGATTTGTTTATCATCAAAAGTTTCTGAAAATCCTATAGAGTCCCACCTAGTAAATGGGAATGTACGATGAAAGAATGGAACTTCTAAAATGATATCATTAGAAATATCTTTTACAAGAACAAAGGTTTTGGGATTACAAACTTTATCTTGATAAATATATGCTCTTGGTAATTTATAGTTGATACTCATTTTTGCCCACTGGCATTCTTCAAACTAGGAGTACTTTTATGAAAATATTTTGAAGGTATTAATCCTTCTTTTATACAATTTAGATCTGCACCACTGTCTATTAAAACAGTAAACTCTCTTTTGAAATTGTAATCAATTAAAAGAGTGACTTCTATGAAAAACTTTTGAGAAGTTATTAACTCAAGTTTTGCAAAAATTTGTCATTTGCAAAACTTATATGTCCATGAAAATTTCCTTTAGTATTAGAAGTATCTGCTTCTATTATATCAGTACTAAAATTCTGTCTTGGATCTATATTAGGATCCTCTAATTTTGAGACTCTTTTATCCAAAGCTACATTTGAAGCTTTGAGTTTGGAGATCTCTTTTTGAGTTATGAATCTCTTCATCCAAATCTTGGATGGTTGTTGGCCTGTCAATGGCCTGGGTCTTTTCTGTCAGAAGTCTCTTGACTTCTGACATTGTATAAGACCCTTTTTGAGAAGGAATTTCTTCATTATCTATAATAGGACTTGTACATGATTTGTCCATTTTATCATGATCTGAGATCTAATCTCTGGATCCTTGATTATTTTTAGTAACTCTATTAGGTTATCATTTTTCAGGACATTAATATCTAAGTCTTTAAACTGGGAGTAGA
>MCJB01033693.1:47822-112256 GCA_002018475.1 Nicotiana obtusifolia | reverse complement strand
GGGGGGGGGGGGAGGGAATTTTTCCTTAGGATTTGGTCTATTTTCACTTCTTGTACTATGTGAAAAGACAGTACACGAGGTGACGAGTGTGTACATGAGCTTATATATGGTAATAACCGGATTAGAATCTTAGGCTATTAATATGCCTTGAATTGAAGTTATTGTTGTATGAAGCAAATTTCATTGTTGTTTCACTTCCCGTACTCTTATGTTGTTGTTGTAATTCTTTTATACATTATTGTTGAGCCGTGGGCATTGGTATTGTTGTCTGAGCAATGTTGAGGCATATGGGCACGTGGTGTGCAGTTGATTATTGTGTTGTGATTGAGATGCGCATGCATCAACATAATGGTGATGTGTATATTGATGCGCATGCGGCGAGATAAGGGGGATTATGCACGTGGTGCTAGTAAAGAGAAATACTTCATTGTGATGTACACGCAGTGAGATAAGGGGGCTAAAGCGCGTTAAGCTATTTCGGAATAAATGTGTTAAATGTGAAGCTTATGCTTCATCATAATGGTGAATTGTGATTTGTGATTATGAGGTATGGTATCTCGGGGTGATTCTCGTTGTTATTCTTATGTTGGAAATGCTTGACGATTTGAACATATCATTGTTCCTTAACTGATTTCACTTTGTGTTTTACTTGTTTTGGTTAATTTGTCGTGTTAACACATGCTTACTTTTGTTGCCGTTTATTGATTATGCTTTTCGTTGTTAGTTCTATATTGATATTTTGCACATGTTATATATCTAGTGAGTTTCTTGACTTGAACCTCGTCACTACTCCACCGAGGTTAGTTTTGATACTTACTTGATATTGTTTGTGGTGGACTCATGCTATATTTCTGCACATTTTTGTAAAAATCAGGTACCTCGGATCATGTCGAACGATAGAGACTAGTCAAAGAGTTGTGGAGACTTCAAGGTATACTTGCTATTCCGCGTGTAGGCCTCGGAGTCACTCTCTATTTCTGTTTCTTATTACTGTTATTTGTATTCCAAAGCAGTGATGTATTTGACATTATAGTGTACGACTTTTGGCTGACTTCCGTATTTGTATAAAAATTGAAGCCTTATTGTTTGGGGTTGTTTCCTACGGTATTATTTGATGTTATTGAGTTATTTTTGGCTAGATTCGAGCCGTTCAGAGGTCGATTAGGGCGGCAAGGCGTTTTTAGAGTATTGATTTTGCTTGTTTGAGGTAAGTATATTGCTTAGTCTTGGTTTAAGGCACTGGTTGCTTGAATTGTTAATGATGACTACGTGCCAAGGGTGGCGCACAAGTGAGGGGTTGAGCCCATGTGCGTGCACCAGATTTTTATCCATACTCGGGTAGTGCTTTGGCTAATTTATGCCATAAATTGAATGCTAAGCTTCTTTCTATCATCCTTCTTATGTTTGTACCCCTTTGTGACCTAGTTGATCATGTTAAATATTAAATTTAGATTAATCTCCTATTTAAACATGATAATTGCTATTTTGTGGAGTATTCGCCTAATCTGAGCTATGGTAGTGAACCTCGCACATGTATACACCTTAGCAGGTAACTTTTATCAATCCATGAGTATGTGATTTGATGTTCACTATTTGTATACACATATTCTTGTATATACTTTCTGTGTGATATGGATTGGATGATAGCATGTGAGTGGTCCGTGCGAATCCCCAATCCAAATCGTGAAAATTCCCTAAAAATCGCCCAAATCTAAGCTCCCAATCTCAAAATATGATAAAATCACCCAAATCCTTGAAATAGAGTTATTAAAGTCTGCCTAGGGGTACCCTTTGCAATTGCGAGACCTACTTCGCGATCGCGAAGCACAAACCAAAAGCTGCCTCAGAAGACCCTACGCGAACAACTGCCCGCGATCGCGCTTCACCAACTCTTAAACATATGTGAACGCGAAGGCTAAGCCACCTGACCTCCCTACCTGACACATACCCTACGCGATTGCGATTGCGATCGCGACCCACCACTGCGAACGCGAAGCTTCAGCTCCACAGTATCCGCAATCGTGACCTCCACAACACGAACGCGAAAAACAAAAAGATGCTCGTCATAAAACACACTCTGCGATTGCGACACCATATCCTCGATCGCGATGAACATCACTACACCAAAAAATCGACAACTCCAAACATGAGTGAAATGGTCTGAAACTCATCCGAGGCCATGGAACCCCGTCCAATCACACCAACCAACCCTAAAATATAACACATACCTACTCGAGGCCTCGAATCACACAAAATAACATCAAAACCACGAATAACACACCAATTCAAGCTTAATAGGCTATTCTAAATTCCAAACTTACGCCGAATATGCTCAAACAACTCGGAATACAACAACAACAACAATAACAACAACAACAACAACAAACCTAGTGAGTTCCCACAAGTGGGGTCTGGGGAGGGTAATGAGTACATAGACCTTACCCCTATCCTAGGAGGACATAGAGGCCATTTCCAATAGACTCTCGGCTAGAGAGTAAATGAAAAGAAGCATATGCCACAAGTAGTAACAACAACAGTAGAAAATTAATAAAACCAAAGCGAAAGATATAAATCAAATAACAGGTAAAGATATCAATCTAGAAGAAAAAGTGATACCATACTAATACTAATGCTACCGGTCTGAGAAAGAAAGAGCAAAATGCTCAACTACCTACTAGCCTTCTACCCTAATTATTGCCCTCAAATTTTACACACAAGTCATAAATCACAATACAAATCTACTCCAAGGCTCGGAATCCCAAATGGATATCGATAAACATAATGGCAACTATGGGTCAAACCTATGAACTTCTAAACCTAAAAATTTCCTACTTTCTCCAATTAGAGCCAAATCAGCCTAGGAACCTCCAAATCCAAAAATGGACCTACGCCTAAGTCCAAAATTACCATCCGCACCTAACAGAACTATCAAAACTCCGATCCGGGTCAAATACAAAAAAGTCAAACTTGGTCAACACTTCCAACTTAAGCTTCCAAACGAGGAACTACGTGTTACAATTCAATCCAAAACCTCCTCGAACAACAACAAATACAGATACATGAAGCAACAAATATTGGAACGGGGTTCTAATACACAAAATGACCAACCGGATCGTTATATTCTCCCCCTCTTAAACATAATTTCGTCCTCGAACGAGTTTAAAAACATACTTTAACTTCCAAAAAGATGAGGATATCTGCTCTGCATATCATGCTCGGTCTCCCAAGTCGCCTCCTGAAACGATTGACCTTTCAATTGGACCTTCACCGATGCAATATTTTTCGACCTCAACTTTCGAACCTGCATGTCCAAAATGACTACCAGCTCTTCAACATAAGTCAAATCCTTGTCCAACTGCATCGAGCAAAAATCTAACACATATGACGGATCCTTATAGTAATTTCGGAGCATGGAAAAATGGAATACTAGATGAAATCTCGACAAGCTGGGTGGCAAAGCAAGTCTGTAGCCACCTCTCCAACTCTCTATAGAACCTTAAAGGACCAATATATCGAGGGCTCAACTTTCCCTTCTTTCCGAATCACATCACACCCTTCATGGGTGAACTCTGAGTAGAACCTCCTCAATCACCACAAATGCCACATCACGAGCCTTCCTATCAGCATAACTCTTTTTCCTAGATTGCGCTGTATGAAGCCTCTCCCGAATTAATTTCACCTTCTCCAAAGCATCAAAAACTAGATCACTGCCAAACAACCTAGCCTCCCTGGGCTCAAAATAACTAACCGGAGAATGACATTGCCTCCCATATAAGACCTCATACAGAAACATCTGGATGCTCGACTAGTATCTTATTGTAGGAGAATTATGCTAACAATAGAAATTAATCCCACTGGCCCCCAAAATTAGTGACACAAGCTCGCGACATGTCCTCCAAGATTTGAATAGTATGTTGGAACTGTCCGTCCATCTGGGATGAAATGCCATACTCAGCTCAACCTATGTGCCCAACTCATGCTGCACGGCTCTCCAAAAATGCAATGTAAATTGAGTGCCTCGATCCTAGATGATAGACACAGGCAGACCATGCAGGTGAACAATCTCTCTAAGATAAATCCTACCAAGCTGCTTTGAAGAGTAGGTAGTCATGTCTGGGAAGAAAGTGTGCAGACTTGGTCAGACTATCCACAATAACCTATAAACATCAAATCTCCTCAAGGTCCGCGGCAGCCCAACCAAAAAATCCATAGTGATATGCTCCCACTTCCATTCTAACACCGTGCAACATACTAAACAATGTCTTTTTTCATCCTTCTCTACCAGTAGTGCTACTTCAAATAATGGTACATCTTTGCGGCAACCGGATAAATGGAATACTGTGATCTATGGGCCTCCTCAAGAATCAGCTCTTGCAACCCATCCATATTAGGCACACTAATCCGTCCCTAAAGCCTCAATACACTATCATCACAAGTAGTAACCTCCTTGGCATCACCGTGCTTCACCATGTCCTTGAGGAAAAACAAGTGAGGATCCTCACACTGGCGTGCCTTGATGCGCTCAAACAAGGTCGACCGTGATACAACAGAAGAAAGAACCCTGCAAGGCTCCGAAATATCCAATCTCACGAACCTGTTGGCCAAAGCCTGAGCATCCAAAGCTAATGGTCTCTCCCCAGCTGGAGTAAAAGCAAGACTTCCCATGCTCTCCACCTTCCTACTCAAAGTGTCGGCCACCACATTGGCCCTCCTAGGTATGGTGATTTCATAGTCTTTTAGTAGCTCTAGCCACCTCCGCTTTCTCAAGTTCAAATCCTTTTGCTTGGATAGGTGCTGAAGAATCCGGTGATTCGTATGCACCTCAAATGACACGCCATAAATATAATGCCTCCAAATCTTGAGTGTGTGTATAATAGCTACTAACTCCAAATCATGCACTAGATAGTTCTTCTCATGGAGCTTCAACTAACGTGAAGCATAATCAATCACCCTACAATCTTGTATCAATACACACCCAATGCCAACCTGTGAACCATCATGATATACTGTATATGAACCCGATGCTGAAGGTAAAACCAGAACCGGAGCTATAATCAAGGCAGTCTCGAGCTTCTGAAAGCGCTCCTCACACTCGCCAGACCACCTGAGTGGGGCACTCTTTTGAGTCAGCCTGGCAATGGAGCTGCAATAGACGAGAAACCCTCCACGAAGTGGTGATAATATCCAGCCAAACCTAGAAAACTCTGAATCTCAGTAATGGTAGAAGGTCTAGGCCAACTCTGAATTGCCTCAATCTTATTCAGATCTACCTTAATCCCCTCGCTGGACAACTCGTGACCCAAGAATGCCATCTATTCTAGCCAAAATGCATACTTGGAGAACTTAGCATATAGATTCTTTTCCATCAAAATCAGAAGCTCGATCCTTAAGTGTTTCTTATGCTCCTCCCAGTTGCGAGAATACACTAATATATCATCAATGAACACAATGATGAAGGAATCCAGATAAGGCTGAAACACACTATTCATCAAGTGCCTTGTTTGATTGGATGTTCTACTTGTTCTATATTTTACTCGATTAAATGACTAAGTGAACATAATAAACCATGCTAGAGATAATGTCCAGGCTAAGGATACCTTATTTGGGGCATGATAAGATATTTTTAATATTTTTGATGCACTTGATTTAGATGTAATAACACTTATTGTTATGAACACACGTTCACACATGTTATTCTGTGATATGCCGTATACTGTTGTATGACAACTTGAGCTTCCTTATTCACGTTAAAGACTATGTAACGACCTGACGGATCATTTTGAGCATTGACCTTTCATTCGGTGGTTTGAGGTCTTAAGTAGCTTTATATATATAATACGACTTGCGTGTATGTTTAGTATCAATGTTCGAGAGGTTTGGTTTGGAAGAGAAATTGGCATTTTTGGAGGCTTAAAGTTGAAGAGTTGACCAATGTTTGACTTTTAGATAAACGGTGTCGGATTCGTGTTTTGATGGTTCTAATAGGTTTATATGATGATTTTGGACGACGTATATTTAGATTTGAATTTGAATGTTCCTAGAATGTTTTGGCTCTATTAGTCGAAAGTTGGTAATTTAAAGGTTTGGAAAGTTTATAAGTTTGATTGGGAATTGATTTCAATATTATGTGGCTTGGATTGTTGTTCTGAAAGTTAGAATAGGTTTGTTTTGTCATTTTGGACTTATGTGCAAAGTTTGGTTGTGATCCAAAATGTATAAGTGTGATTCAGACGCGTTCGGTGAAGGTTGAAGGTTTGAAAGTTAAGAGAATGACCTTGATTTTGGATTCTTGGTATTGATGTTATTTTTGGTGTTTTGAGCCTTTGAATAAGTTTGGACGATGTATTTAGACTTGTTGGTATGATTGGTCGGGGTCCCGAGGGGCTTAGGTAAGTTTCGGAGTGGTTTCAGACCATTTCTATGCTTGTTGTAGTTGCTAGTTTTTGGCTACAGGTGTATGAATCACGATCGCGGACCTTTGGGCGGCATTCGTGAAGAGTAAATTGCTATTTGAGTATTATGAAGCGCGATCGCGGTGGTTTTGTTTGCGATTGCACAAAAGAAATTTCTGTTGTCACTAGGCTGACTTTTGGAGCTTATATCCTACAATACATAAGAAATTTAGAGATGATCCAAATGAAAGTTGTATACCTTTGTGTCTAGTTTTTAGAAAATCAAATCGTTTGTCATTTGGAGCTTTGTACAGAAAGTTGTGGCCATTATAGTAGAATATGTCTGGAAAGAGTTCAACAAGTTTGTTCGAATTTATTTATCGCGATCATGGTGACCTCACGATCGCAAAGACGGAGCCCTGCCAGGGGTATTTAATGCCTAATTTCGAGATTTTGAGCTCATTTTTTAAAATTTTGAGACTTCGGGAGCGGACCAAGGAAATTTTGGAGATGGATTTCACACAAATAATGAGGGTAGGTATTCCTAACTTGATTTTCGTTATATATCATGAATCCCCATGGATTTCTACACCTAAAACATTGTATGTCAAAGTGAAAATTTGGAGTTTTTGGCAAAAAATTAAAGTGAAAAAAATGAGATTTGAACATCGATTCGGAGTCGTATTTGGGTGCAACTTGTATAGTTGGACTCGTATTCGAATGTGTTATCAGAATTTGTGAATTTTCTTGGGTTTCAGGGTACGAGCACAATTTAACTTTATGGTTGACTTTGAGTATTTGATTAAAGATTTGACCTTTATTATTTGAGTTTGATTCCTATGGCATTGTTGATATTTTGAGTTGCTTTTAGCTAGATTCGAGTCGTTTGGAGGTCCATTCGCGCGGGAAGGCATCTGTAGAGTACTGATTTGGCTTGTTGAGGTAAGTATCTTACCTAAACTTGGTTGAGGTACTATTCGCCTGAGTTATTAGTGATGGCTTCATGCTATGGGTGGCGTACATGTGAGAAGTTGAGCCCATGTGCGTGCACCGAGGTATTATTCATGCTTGAGGTAGTGCTTAGGCTATGATATGCCTTGAATTAATTGCTAAGATTCATGATATTATGTTTCTTATGTTTGTACCCCTATGTGAGCTAATTGAATCATGTTAGAGGTTACACATAGGTTACTCTCCTGATTAAATATGATAACTGCTATTTTTGTGATGAAATTTCCTAATTTAAGCTATGGTAGTACACTTTGCACGGGAATACACCTTAACATGTCACTTATATTAGTTCATGAGTATGTAATTTTATATCTATTTTTCATGTACATGCATTCTTGTATACATGCTTTTTGTGTGATATGGATTGGACTTGTAGCACGTAAGTGGTCCGTGCGGATCCGAGATATGATAGCACGTGAATTGTTCGTGCGGTTGTTGCTATTGGCACATGAGTTGTTCATGTGGTTGTAACTACTGGCATATGAGTTGTCTATGCAGTTGTTACTATTGGCATGTGAGTTGTCCGTGCAGTTGTTACTATTGGCACGTGAGTTGTCCGTGCAGTTGTTACTATTGGCACGTGAGTTTTCCATGCAGATGTTACTATTGGCACGTGGTTTATTCGTGTAGTGTGTGGATAAGGATCCATCCCCCTAGGGTCACCCTCACATATTTCTCTCTTGATGGTGTACACACAGGTTGTGAGAAACTGACAGGTTTCTGGTTGATGTGGATTTTGGTTAAGTTGATCATTGGTTGGACTATGTATCTCTTCTTTATTTGCAAACTCATTGGATGTATGCATGATTTTTTTCTGCATATTTTCTCTAAATGCTAGCTCTAAAATATATACATGCCTTTATGCATATTTTCTCTATATGCTACCTTACTTGATGAGATGAGACATGGTACATATCTTCTCTATATGTGAATCAGTGCGATGTGACTTGTTTAATCACACATATCTTCTCTATATGCACTTGTTGAAGGATTAGTTGCTATTTCACGCATATCTTCTCTATATGCAACTGTGGAAGGATTCTTTGATAGATTACGCATATCTTCTCTATATGCAAGTTTGATTATTTAATGATGTTGGACGCATATCTTCTCTATCTGCAGGATTGTTATCTGATTTAGGATTTAGCACATTATCTCTTTGTGCACCGATGTGGTTTTATCTTTGTTATATGATTAGATGGTACCGTTGATGTGTACTTGTAAAAGTTAGTGTTTGAACAGGTTATTAACGAGTATCATTGATAATTCTTGCCACTATTACCTTGCCAAGGTTAGTTATGATACTTGTTGTGTACATCGAGTCGGTTGTACTCATACTACACTTCTTCACCTTGCATGCAGATTTTGGAACTGATCTGTTGTGGATGACGGGAGTTAGCATTGAAGATGTACCTACCTTTCGGATATAGCTACCACTTGCCCTTGGTAGCTCAGGTTTCATACTCTGTTTACTTATATACCAAATATATATTGTATTTATTTTCCTACCAGCTTTATAAATCTAAATATTAGAGGCTTATGACTTATACTACCAATCCTTGGGATGTTGTATTGAAACTCAGCTATTTCATTTATTGATTACTTATGATATTTATTAGAATTGTGTACTATTTTTGGCTTACCTAGTGGGTTGGGTTAGGTGCCACCACGACTAGGTAGAATTTGGGTGTGACAAGTTAGTATCAGAGCCGTAGGTTCATAGGTTCTATGCATCATGAGCAAGTATCTAGTAGAGTCTTGCATATCAGTATGATGACATCCATACTTATCTTTGAGAGGCTACAGGGCATCTAGGAAATTGCCTATCTTTCTTTCTTTATCTTGCAACTTTATTTCATCTTGAAGCTTACATTTTTAGTTTCTTTTTGTTCAAGCATATGTGATGTTGAGCACTCGGTATCAGCTGTGTGCTGATAGCTTGCAATGTCGTGGATGAGGTACGAGGTGTGTTCTTTGTGTTGTGGAGGTAGGCCAATCTGGAGGATTTGAGGTCAGGTTTAGAGCGCATCTTGGGCTCGATAGTTTCAGTTGTGTGAGTATTGCATTTGGTCTTTTATGTCTGGTAGTGTCCCTAGGAGTGGGATTGATGGCTCTGTGAGCTACAAGATATATATATATATATATATATATATATCATAAGTATTATGTGACTGAGGACTATGATTAGATGGTTTGGATGTGACTAGAAGAATTTTCTTGGGATGTAAAGGGTTATGGACGTTTGATTTCTGTCTTGATGTGTTGTTCAGTCTCGAGTTAAGAGTGTGTGGACGGATCTTGCAGTTATTCATTTGTGGAATGAAGTAGATTTTTATGTCTTGATGACGAATTTAGACTCGGGAAGATTAAGTGATAGCATAATGGTTGTGACTATGATAAGGTCATAGAGAGATTCTAGTTTGAGATTAAGCAAATGGGTTATCTCCTGCGGGATTGGTCTGAGGTTATGTGATCCGTATGATGTTTCCATGAAGAGTTTTCTTTCTACCCAGTGGGATGTATGTGCTGCAATTTGATTTGGAATCGCTTTAGGAAGTTCGCATGATTGTCACGAGGATGAATATGTGCTTGACAAATGATTTGAGGAGTTTTATGACTAGTGCTACCTCAGCTTATGAAGAATTTAGCTAATTTACAATGCGAGATCATGGTAGTTATAAAGGAAGAGTAATGTGGTTATCAGATGATGTGTGCTCTGGCTTCGAGCTAAGTGGGGGAGTCTACTATCGATGATCAAATTGCATGGTCATGTGTTATACGGTTGGATTGAAGCATACTTATGGATTAGTTATGATTTAAAGAGGTTGATTTTGAGGATGACTTGAGCAAGGAAATTGTTGGATGCATGATATACTACACTTCATGGATATATGAAACTCTTGGAATGATGCAGGTTTGTTATTCATGGTTGATGTAGTGTGCAAGGAAAAAGGAATCACCTGAAAAGGTGCGATTTAGAAGGCGCATTGTGTTTTCACTGGCGGATGCTTGACTAGTATTACAATAATCGCCTGGTTTGTGACTGTTGACGTCCGAAATTTGCTCGTGGGGCAGAAGATTTATAGGAGTATTTCCTATGAGATGATTATGTATGAGGGATGTTTTGGTTATTTGAGTGGTGGAGTTGAGATCAGATGTGGAGATTCCTATATTCTTGAGGTTTAGTGACCGGATGTTCTTAGAGGAAGATTTTTCTTTCGTTACGGACGGTGAAGGTATGTTAAGAGTTTGACGGTTGATTGTATGTGTTATGGTTGGGTTACTGTGGACTTTTTGGAGGTTATTTACCTATTACAGGAGGATCGAAATTGATTTAGGGGCCCATTGGGAGGCCTAATGAAAATGTGTATTCTACATCGGATCGTGTTTGTTTACTCCGTACAACTAGTGTTGAGGGGTGTGCCATCAACTGGGGTTGATTTTATTCGTGTTCTAATATGTTCCATGTGTTACACTCCTATGCTATGATGAGTTGTGAGACTATTTACTATTTACACACATGATGTGACTCTATTTAGGTCTTGTGGCAAAATTCGAGCGAGATGGCTCTTGGGGTGTTGAATAGTTTATTGCACCTTGGTTATGGTTTTCCTGTATGTGGTATATTGTGTTATCCATTTCTCTATGGTTATGGTCATGCGCTTAGTGCTTGTTTTGATTCCCATGTGTTTGTTGATTGTGAGTGTTATGGCTCGATAGATATTGAATGTGGGTCAGTATGTTTGGATCGGGTTACGCACCGTATTGAAGTTATGTTGGGATATAATCCATTATGCTTATTTCACATGTTTTGTTTCTCATCAGTGGGATGATTTCATAACATTGTGCTTTGTGGTTGTATCTGTTAAGCTTATGGGATGGTTCTATCATTTGGTTCTCCTTCCACCATTGGCTGCATTCGAGTTGAGCTTGTTTGGTGCACAGATGGCGTCATATGTGGCTCTAGCTGGCATATGGTGTGGTATGTCAGTCAAGCATCTTGTATTGGGGAGATGAGGTCATTGACCTAGAGTTGTGCAATCGGATTTGGATAAGGCACGCTTGGAGAGGAATGACATTAGTCAACTTAGAATTTGGCAATGGTTCTTGTCAGGGGAGAGATTTCCACAAATTATTGATTTGATGGGTGGCGATGAGTTTCTACATGTTTCTTTCATCATCAGTATTATGAGTGTTTGGAACAAGGCTCTATTGGATATGAAGTATATTATCAGTACTTGGGTTTGGTAATGGGCAGTTATTGTAGTCAGAAAACTGTTACGAACATATGAGCGATGGGTAACGTCGTGTGGTTACGTCTTGGGAATATATTTATGATTTTCTACAGCCGGTTGAGGATGATATAATGTGTATATGCGAGAATCAGATTGTATCAGGAATTTCGAATGTTAGAATTTGGTTCTATGGTTATGGATTAAGTTTGAAGAAAGAATCTTCAGTCGGGATTGGCTTATATGGATGGAGGTGACATGGGATCACCCATAGGTATGGGTATAATGAGTTTATACAGTTTGAATGACTCTTGGCACGTTCGAGGACGAACGTATGCTAAAGTGGGGGAGATTGTAAAGACCCGACGGATCATTTTGAGCATTGGCCTTCCGTTCGATGGTTTGAGGTCTTTAGTATCTTCATATAATATAATACGACTTGCGTTTATGGTTAGTTTTGATGTTCGATAGGTTTGGGATTTATTTGGAAGAGAAATTTTTATTTTTGGGGGGCTTAAAGTTGAAGAGTTGACCAAAGTTTGACTTTTGTGAAAGCAGTCTCGGATTTGCATTTTGATGGTTCCAATAGGTTCGTATGGTGATTTTTGACTTGGGCGTATGTTCGTATTTGAATTTGGATGTTCCTAGAAGGTTTTGGCTCTATTTGCCGAAACTTGGCAATTTAAAGGTATGAAAAGTTCATAAGTTTGATCGGGGTTAACTTCGATGTTATCGGAATTTGGACTGTTGTTTCAGAAGTTGAAATAGGTTTGTTTTGTCATTTGGGACTTGTGTGCAAAGTTTGATCCTGATCCGGAATGTTTAAGTGTGATTCTGATGAGTTCGCTGAAGATTGAAGGGTTGAAAGTTAAGAAAAAGATCTTGATCTTCGATTCTTGGTGTTGATGTTATTTGTTGTGTTTCGAGCATTTGGATAAGTTTGGGCGATGTATTTGGACTTGTTGGTATGATTGGATGGGTAAGGGCTCAGGGTGGTTTCTTGGTGGTTTCAGACAATTTCTAGAAACTTTTCAATTGTTGGTTTTTGGCTACAGGTGTATGAATCGCGGTCGCGGACCTCTAGGCCACATTCACGAAGAGTAAATTGATGTTTGGGTCTAGTGAATCGCGATCGTGGTGGTCTTATTTGCGATCGCGCAGAAGAAATTTTTGCAGTCATTGGGCTAACTTTTGGAGCTTATATCTTGCAATCCATAAGGAATTTTGGAGATGATCAAAAAATGAAAGTTGTAGCCCTATGTGTCTAGTATTTAAGAAATCAAACGGTTTATTATTTAGAATTTTTTTGCAGAAAGTTACGACCATTAAACTAGAGACTGTCTGGAAAGAGTTAAGCTTGTTTGTTCGAATTTGTCCATCACAATCACAGAGGTTCTTGGTCGCGATCGCGAAGGGTAAAATTATGCTTGGAATTTTGTGAACTGCAATCGCGAGGTTGGCCACTGCAATCACAAAGAAGGAGCCTTAGCAAGGGTATTTAATGCCTAATTTCAAGATTTTGAGATGACTTTTACAAATTTTGAGGCTTGGGGAGCGGAACAAGGCAGTTTTGGAGAGGGATTTCACAAATATCATGAGGGTAAGTATTCCTAACTTGATTTTGACTATATATCATGAATTGCTGTGGATTTGTACACCTATTACATGGAATTTCAAAGTGAAGTTTGGGGTTTTTTGCAAAACTTTTCTATAGAGATTTGAATATCGATTCAGAGTCAGATTTGGGTGCAACTTGTATAGTTGGTGTAACAATCCGATCGGTCATTTTGAGCTTTAACATTCCATTTGGTGGTTTGATACTTGCGTGTATGGTTAGCTTCGATTTTTGAGCGCTTCGGGATTGATTTGGAAGAATGATTCTCGTTTTAGAAGATTTAAGCTAGAAGAGTTGACCATGGTTTGACTTTTGGGTAAACGAACTCGAAATCGGGTTTTAATTATTCCAATAAGTTTGTATAATGATTTTGAACATGTTCATAAAGTTTGGTTAAATTCCGATGAGTTTTGGGATAAGTTTGGTTGTATGGTGATTGTTTTCGGTTTTGGCGTCGATTTGAGTATAAAGGTTATCATATTGAGCAACGGTCTTTATTTCATGTTTCGACTAAACCAGTATATCCGTATCGTAATTTTGAAATCATAGCAACTGAAATCATCAAGTTTTGACATCGTATGAGGAATTTATGGTCATTTTACTAAGAATTGAGTTGCCAGATTTTTCAGATTAATAACAAAATTGCCGCTGAATTCGTATATAAAAATCTGCATTATTTCTAAATATTGAAACCAACATATCTCCTTCGTTATGAGGAAAAATGGAGTGATTTAAATGTCTAACTTGATTGGAATTTCACGAGGAATCCATTGGAGGGATGAAAAGCGAGTTTAGGGATCGTTTGGCACAAAAAACGAGGCAAAATAACTGGGAGTTTTTGGCTATTACTGTTGTTGAAATTTTTCTCATCTTGAAAATTTGGGATTGGGAGAATTCAAGGATGTTCTTAAAGTTTCTTCCATGGGGTAAAGTCTAAACCATAACCGAAGTATTTCCCTTTGATTCGTTCCATCAGTTTAAGCTTTAATATATGATTTTAATTAAAAACCCATTTAATTTTTTAAATTAAGACCTATAGTTATGTCCTAAATTTTAAAAATTGAAAATGAGTTTGAGCCATTTATTTCTCGATTCCTTATCGGGTTTTGTTATCCTATATTAGGAGAACAACACACTCGAATTTGGCGAGTTTTGGAGGAGTATTTTGGGAGATATTGGACCTTACTAGTGTGAGTTTGACTCTTGGGTTATGAACACCCAAGAGTGATGTTTTGGGGAATTAGTTGAACTACCAGACTCTGATTCAGTCGGTTTTCGTTCATGTGAGCTTGTATTAGTTCGGGCTTCTCTTAGGTAAGCTTTATTTGTAATCCAAGGCGGGTCGGTGTTGACTTTTGTTGACTTTTTGGTTGACTTTGGGCTTTTGATTAAAGATTCGACCTTTTCCGATTGGGTTTGTTTCCTTTGGAGTTATTTGATGTTCCTGAGTTGCTTGTGGCTAGTTTCGAGTCCTTCGGAGGTCGGTACGCACGGGATGGCTTTTTTAGAGTATTGTTTGTCTTGCTCGGTAATGGATTCGGCTTGTTTGAGGTAAGTAACACTTCTAAATTTGGTGTTGGGGGTATGAATCCCTGAACATACGTGTTATGTATTTGGTGTTGAAGTGACGCACATGCTAGGTGATGGGCGTGTGGGCATGCATCGTGTGAATTATGACTCGGTTGATTCTGTGGTATTGTGTAGTTACAAATCTTGTTTCTATCCATGAAATTTCTACGTGTTAGGGAAATTAAGCTATGAATCATGTTTAGGCTATATGCTTATTTTGTTGGGATCCACTGAGGTCATATTTGCCGTTGAGTTATTTGCTTAAATTGCAATTACATACTCAGTCATATTTATTCATTCGCATATCATATCTTAGTCTCTGTTATCCTTTGTTGTCACATCATATTATCATTGTTTGGGCTGATTGGAATGAGATTTGTGAGCCCGAGAGGCTGGAGAGATTGATGACTGAGTTGGTGCCTGAGAGCCGTATTGTGAGAGATATATATGGATCGAGCTGCACGCCGCAGCAGGCCTTATAGGCTTTATTGTTATTGATGATAGGCTTTATTATTATTGATGGGATCGGGTTGCACGCCATAGCAGGTTTTATTGATTCATGATAGGATCGGGCTGCACGCTGCAACAGGCCATATTGGCTTATATTAGCGCTTGGGTAGGATCCGCCCCTCCGAAGTCAGACATACCAGCAGTGAGCGCAGATACCGTACAGTGCTTACTGACTAAATGTGTTGAATGATTGAGTGTGATGAGTGGGAGTGCAAAGCAGTGAGATTGAGTACTATGAGAGTGTGAGTACATGAGTTCATCACCGTGATGCATTGCATTTGACATGCACACTTGACATACAGGCATAGAGATGCATTTCCTCATGCTACACGATTTTGTTACATTCATGATTTCATATGCACCTTGACATGTAGGTGTAGAGAGATACTTTCCTTATTCTATCTGAGAATAAAATATCTTATCTGTTGTTGAAAGATTTTGGGAAAAATCACAGTTTTCTGATTTACTCCTATTTTGGTAATTTCGGTGAAATATTTGGGTTTTACTGTTATACCTGAAAAGCATGCCTATTTTTTTGAGTTGAACATCATATCTTTGAGTTAGTACTTGTGCTGCTTCTATTATGTTGTTACGAGTTGTTCTTGGCTATTGGTGTTGTACTCTGACTGTTATCCAAGCTCGTCACTGCTTTCAACCTAAGGATAGGTTTGTTACTTATTGAGTACATGGGATCGGTTGTACTTATACTACACTTTTGCATCTTGCGGGCAGATTTTGGAGTTGGTATTGCTGCGAGTGGCAGGAGCAGGCATTGGAAATGTACCTTCGTTCCGATTATAGCTGCCTCTTGTTCTTGGTAGCTTTAGATATATAAATTTGTTTATGTATGTTTCGAACAGACTATGTATTTATTTCATGCCAGCTTCGTGAACTCTAAGTCTTAGAAGCTCATGATTTGTACTACCAGTCCTTGGGGAATTGTATAAAATTCAGTTATTTCATTTTTGACTCTTATCATTATCATTATGTTTTGGTTTATTGTTAATTGGCTTACCTAGCAGGTTAGGTTAGGTGCCATCACAACTAGTTGAATTTTGGACCGTGACAAGTTGGTATTAGAGCTCTAGGTTCATACGTTTTACGAGTCATGAGCAAGTGTCTAGTAGAGTCTTGCGGATCGGTATGATGGCGTCCATACCTATCTTCGAGAGGCTACAGGTCCTTTAGGACAAACTTCCCATCTTTCTTTCCTTATCGTGCGGCATTAATTCAGCTTGAAGCGTATCTCTTTGAATTCCTCCCACTCACTCGTATACACATGTGATCGCTTAATATTAGTTGTACATCGACGACTTGTGGATTCCATGGATGAGGTGCCAGATGTGTTTTCTGTGTTTTAGTGATTGGCCAGTCTGGAGGACTTGAGGCCCGATTTGTACTGCAACTTAGGCTCAGTAGTTTCAGTTGTGTGAGCATGTGCTTTTGAACTTCTATGTCCAGTGGTTTCCCTATGAGTGGGATTGGTGGCTTGGTGAATGGTTGGATGGCTATATGATGAGTAGGATGTGACTGGGGGTGTGTTCAGATGGTTTGAATGTAATGGGAAGAGTTTGGTTGAGATGTGAAAAGGACTATTGGATGCTCGATTTCTATGGATGTGTCATACAGTCTTGAATTATGAAGGTTTTAAGAGATTCTTTCGTGTTATTTCTTTTATGGAACGAAGTAGATTTTCATGTCTTGTTGATGAGTTCAGACTCAGGAACATTAAGTGATTGCATAGTAGTTGTGGCTGTGAAAGAGTATAAAGAGATATCAGTTTGAGGCTAAGTAGGTGGGTTATCACCTACGGGGTAATCTACAGATGTGTGATCCTTATGACGTCGTGTCGAGTTTCTTTTCTACCAGTAGGTATATGTGTTGCGATTTGAGTTTGGATTGGTTGAGAAAGTTGACCTTACCATCACGAGGATGAATGCGAGCTTAGCATATGATTTGAGGTAATATATGGTTTGTGTTAAATGAGCTTATGAAGGTTTTAGTTGAATGTCACAGCGGTATTATGGCAGTAATAGAGTATGGGAATTATGAGTTATCGAGTGTTTTGTCTATGGCTTTGAGCAAAGTGGGGGAGTCTGCTATCGACGATTTGATTCCATGGCTACATGTGGTATTGGTTTTAGTATAAGGCATACTTGTGGATCAGCTATGACATGCAAAGACTGATTTTGAAGATGAATTAAGCAAGGAAACTTTTGGATGCATGGTGTATTACACTTTATGGGTATATGGGAATCATAGAATGAGTGAGTTATTATTCATGAAGGATGTAATGCGCATGGAGTAGGAATTTGCTCAGTTGCGTTAAGGCGGGGTTACTTCTTTCGGTGTTGTCGTGCTAATGGGGCACAGGTCGTTTTACATGTTTGGGCGGTGCAATTGAGATTTGAGCAGAGTGAATGTCTTTTGAGAAGGTTCTAATGGATTCAAGATTTATATGTAGCAATTGAGAATTTTTTGGATTTATACATGGCTAGAATCTAAGATTTACATTGGATGGTGTCAAGAAGGTAAAGGAAATGACTTTAGATTCACAGAAGGTCTCTTCAGAGTGGATGTATCGGTTGTGGTACTTTTAGGGTTCTTATGAGTGGATACAGTGGCTTATGGGCCTTAGGGGGTGTGGTTTTATGCTAGGATCTCTTGTGGTGATCTTTGGGTAAGGATTGTGGTGTTCTGGCAAGGAGAAGTGTCAACTTGAGGGTAATTTGGAAGGAACTCAGAGAAATAAGATAGCTTGGTAGTAGGTTGGTTTGGCACGGTAATGGATATGATCAGTTCTTTGGGTACTTATGATGTGGTGAGTCTCTACTGGTGTTTTATGGCAATACTCTTGGGTTTGGCAACCTGCGTGGCTTGGTTGAGTTAGAGAAATTCAGTTCTGATGGCTTGGTTATGCGCAAATGGATTTCGAAGAGTTCTCGATCGTTTCTACCACGGTTTGAGATGGATATATCCTACCGGCATGAGGAGCATGTTGGGTATTGTTATTTTCTCCTGGACGGGATCAAATGGAGTTCTGACTGATCTGGTATGTATTCTGCTGGTGACTCAAAGTTGATTATGAGATTCTCATGCTTTTCATATGATAACGTGATAGATGTGGTGTGTTGTGTGGGATTGAGATTTGCATGTGCAAGGTCACGGTGCAGTTTTGAAGGGAAGGTCATGAATTCTTAGACAACATGGACGGTCTTAGATGACTAGATGAATGCTATTTATTACTTGGTATTGCCTGAGAAGGGTGCGCATTTCAGAAGGCGCATTGTGTTTTGACTTACGGATGCTTCATTGGTATTTCGTTACTCGCCCAATTGATCGACTGTTGATGTTCAGATTTTTCTATATGGCATGGAAGAATTATAGAAGTATTTCTCATGGGGATGATTATGTATAAGGGATGTGTTAGTCATTCGAGTGGTGGAGTTGGTATCGACTATGGTGATTCATGTGTTCTATGGATTTGGAGCCGGGAGTTCTCAGAAGCAGATTATTTCGGGGTTGCGGACTGTGAAGATATGGCCAAAGTTAGCTAGATGGTAATACTTCCTATGGTTAGGTCATTGTGGACTTTTGGAGGTGGTCATTTATCCATTTGGGGATGACCGAAGTTGATATGGGGGCACATTGATAGGCCCAACAAGGATGTGTATTCGACACCAGATCGAATTTGTTGACTCAACACTATTATTGCTGAAAGGTATGTCATTCGGTTAGAGTTGAGCTTGTTCGTGTTCTGATATGTTCTATGTGTTACTCTTCTATGCTACGAGGGGTTGTGATTTGTTGGTTATATGCACACCCGATGCGGTTCTGTTTGAGCCTTGTAGCGGAATTCAAGCGAAGTGTTTATTGCGGTGTTGAATGGTTGATTGCACTTTGGATATGGTCTTTTCGGGCTGTGGTATATTGTGTTATTCTCTTCTCCATGGTTATGGTCATGCACTTCGTGTACTTGATGTCGAATTGTGTGTGGTTGTTGATTTTGAGCATTGTGGCTTAAGGTATTTCGTACAGACCGATGTTTGGATTGGGTCATGTATCGTGGCGGCGTTATGCTAGGGTATGATACTTTGTGCTTATTTTGTGTGTTATGTTTCTCCTTGTGTGGTGGATTGATATCATTGCACTTCGTGGTGGTATCTGTTGAGCTGGTGGGATGGTTTCTTCACTTCCATTGTCTTTCCATCATTGGGTAAATTTGAGTTACTGTTGGTGCACAGATTGCATGGTATGTGGCTCTAAGTAGGATTTGTGTGACAGGTCGGTCAAGTAGCTTGTACTGGATGAGGTGAGGTTATTGGGTCTGAAATGAGTTCCGTCGGATTTGATTGAGGTTTGTTTGCAAGAATTATGGCACTAGTTGGCTTAGATTTTGGCTATGGTTCTATCGGGCAAGAGAGCTCCACGACTTGTTAATTTGATGAGTAGTTATGAATTTCTGTATGTTTCTTTCATCATTCGAAACGTACGAAAGTTCAAAACAAGATTTTAGTTGATATGAGGTTTGTTACTGGTGTTGGGTTAGTTATTGAGCAGCTATTGCGGTCAGAAGTTATTGCTATGAGTATTTGAGTTATGTGGTATATCATGTGATTATGTGTTGAGATATGGTTATGGATTGATATAGCTTGTTCAGAGTTATGCACTGCATAGATGCAAGGGTCGGGTCATCTAATGAGTTTTAGATGTTGGGGATTTGGGTTTTAAGGTTTATTGACTAAGGTTGAAGTAAGGATCCTCTGTTAAATGGTGTTGTCGGGCTTATATAGATTGGAGTGACATGGGATCACCCATGGTTATGTGTATGGTGAGGGTATATGGCAATTTGATGGCTTTGGAACGACTCTTGGCACATTCGAGGACGAACGTATGTTTAAGTGGGGGAGGATGTAACGACTCGACTGGTCGTTTTGAGCTTTAGCGTTCCATTCGGTAGTTTGAGACTTTGAGTAGCTTCATATTATGTATTATGACTTGCGTGTATGGTTGGTTTTGGTTTTCGAGCGGTTCGGGATTGATTTGGAAGAATGATTCTCATTTTAGAAGCTTTAAATTGGAAGATGTGATCAAGGTTTGACTTTCGGGTAAACGGACTCGGAATCAGATTTTAATTATTCCAATAAGTTTGTATAATGATTCTGGACATGTCCACAAAGTTTGGTTAAATTTCAATGAGTTTTGGGATAAGTTTGGGTTGTATGGTGATTGTTTTCAGTTTCAACGTCGATTTGAGCATAAAGGTTACCATATTGAGCAAACGGCATTTGATTCGTGTTTCGACTAAATCATTGCATCCATATCATATTTTTGGAACCATAGCAACTGAAATCATCAAGTTTTGATATCGTATGAGGAATTTTTGACCATTTTACTAAGAATTGGGTTGCTAGACTTTTCAGATTAATTATGAAATTGCCACTGAATTCGTATTTAAAATCTACACTATTTTAAAATATTGAAACTAACATATCTCCGTCATTATAAGGTAAAACGGAGTGATTCAAAAGCCTAACTTGACTGAAATATCATGAGGAATCTATTGGGGGCATCAAAAGTGAGTTTAGGATTGTTTGGCACAAGAAACGAGGCAGAATAGCTGGGTATTTTTAGCTATTAATGTTGTTGGAGTTTTTCTCATCTTGAAAGTTTGGGATTGGGAGAATTCAAGGATCTTCTTTAAGTTTCTTCCATGGGGTAAGGTCTAAATCACAACCTAAGTATTTCCCTTTGATTCATTCCCTTGGTTTAGGCTTTAATCCATGATTTTTATTGAAAACCCATTTAAATCTTTAAATTAAGACCTAGGCTTATGTCCTAAATTTTAGAAATTGAAAATGAGTTAGAGGAGTTTATTTCTCGATTCCTTTTGGGGTTTTGTTCTCCTATATTAAGAGAACAACATACTCGAATTTGGCAAGTTTTGGAGGAGTATTTCGAAAGTTATGGGACCCAACTAGTGTGGGTTGGACTCTTGGGTTATGAACACCCAAGAGCGATGTTGTGGTGAATTGGTTGGGCTTTCGGACTCCGATTGAGTCGGTTTTCGTTCGTGTAAGCTTATTTTGATTCAGGCTTCACTCGGGTAAGATTGGATTTGGAATCCATAGCGGGCCATCATTGACCTTTGTTGACATTTTGGTTGACTTTGGGGTTTTGATTTAAGATTCGACCTTTATCAATTGAGTTTGTTTCCTTTGACATTATTGATGTTCTTGAGTTGCTTTTGGCTATTTTTGAGCCGCTCGGAGGTCAGTACGCATGGGATGGCATTTCTAGAGTATTATTTGTCTTGCTCGGTATTAGATTTAGCTTGTTCGAGATAAGTAATACTTTTAAACTTGGTGCTGAGGGTATGAATCCCTGAACATACGTGTTATGTGTTTGGTGTTGAGGTGACGCACATGCTAGGTGACGGGCGTGTGGGCGCGCACCATGTGAATTATGGCTCAGTTGATTCTATGGTACTGTGTAGTTACCAAATCTTGTTTCTATCCATGAAATTTCTACGTGTTAGAGAAATTGAGCCGTGAATCATGTTAGAAATCATGTTTAGGCTATATTCTTATTTTTTTGGAACCCACTGAGGTCATATCTGCTGTTGAGTTAATATTTTAAATTGTAGTTACATATTCAGTCATATTCATTCATTCGCATATCATAACTCAGTCTCTGTTATCCTTTGTTGTCACATCATGTTATCATTGTTTGGGCTGATTGGCATGAGATTTGCGAGCCCGAGAAGCTGGAGAGATTGATGATTGAGTTGGGGCCAGAGAGCCGTATTGTAAGAGATATTGTGGATCGAGATGCACGTTGTAGCAGGCCATATTGGCTTTATATATATTTATTATTATATGGAACGGGCTGTACGTCGCATCATGCCTTATATGCTTTATTATTATTGATGGGATCGGGCTGCACACTAAAACAGGTTTTATTGATTCATGATGGGATCGGGCTGCACGCTAAAACAGGTTTTATTGATTCATGATGGGATCGGTCTGCACGCCGCAGCAGGCCATGTTGGCTTATATTAGTGCTTGGGGAGGATCCGCCCCTCCGGAGTCTGACATACTAGCAGGGAGCGCAGGTACCGTACAGTGCTGAGCGACTGAGTGTGCTGAGTGATTGAGCGTGATGAGTGGGGCATAGAGATGTACTTTCCTTATTCCGTCTGAGAATGAAATATCTTATCTGTTGTTGAAAGTTTTTGGGAAAAATCACAGTTTTCTAATTTACTCATATTTTGGTGATTTCGGTGAAAGAATTGAGTTTTGCTGTTATACCTGAAAAGCATGCCTATTTTTCCATAACTGTTAACGGGCTGAGCATCATATCTTTGAGTTATTACTTTTGCTACTTTTATTATATTATTATGAGTTGTTCTTGGCTATTGGTTTTGGACTCTGACCGTTTTCCAAGCTCGTCACTGCTTTCAATCTAAGGCTAGGTATGTTACTTATTGAGTACATGGGGTCGGTTGTACTCATACTACACTTCTGCACCTTGTGTGCAGATTTTGGAGCTGATGTTGCTGCGAGTGGCGGGAGCTGGCATTAAAGATGTACCTGTGTAGCCGATTATAGCTACCTCTTGCTCTTGGTAGCTTCAAGATTTATAAATCTATTTATGTACGTTTCGAATAGATGATGTATTTATTTCATACCAGCTTCGTAAACTCTAAGTCTTAGAAGCTCATAATTTGTACTACCAGTCCTTGGGGAATTGTATAAAATTCAGTTATTTCATTTTTGTCTCTTATAATTATCATTATATTATGTTTTATTGTTAATTGGCTTAACTAGCGGGTTGGATTAGGTGCCATCACTACTAGATGAATTTTGGGTCGTGATAGTTGGACTCGTATTCTAATGAGTTGTCGGAATTTGTGAGTTTTGTTGGGTTCTGGGGTGTGGGCACGGGTTGAATTTGAGTATTTGATTAAATATTCGACCTTTATCATTTGGGTGTGATTGCTATGGAATTATGTGATGTTTTTGAGTTGCTTTTGGCTAGATTCGAGGCGTTCAGAGGTCGATTCACACGAGAAGATGTTTTTAGAGTATTGATTTGGCATGTTTGAGGTAAGTATCTTATCTCAACTTGGTTGAGGAACTATTTACCTAAGTTATTAGGGATGGTTTCATGCTATGGGTGGCGTACATGTGAGGGGTTGAGCCCATGTGCGTCCACCGGGGTATTATTCATGCTCGAAATAGTGCTTAGGCTTTGATATGCCTTGAATTAAAATCTAAGCTTCATGCTATTATCTTTATTATGTTTGTACCCCTTTGTGAGCTAATTGGATCATGTTAGAGGTTACACATAGGTTAATCTCCTGATTGAACATGATAACTGCTATTTTTATGATGAAATTGCCTAATTTGAGCTATGGTTGTACACTTTGTGCATGCATGCACCTTAGCATGTCACTTATATCAGTCCATGAGTATGTAATTTGATATCCGTTGTTCATGTACATGATTCTTGTATATATTCTTTATGTGTTATATGGATTGAACTAGTGCACGTGAGTAGTCCGTGCGAATCTAAGATATAATAGCAAGTGAGTTGTCCATGTGGTTGTTATTATTAGCACGTGAGTTGTCCGTGCAGTTGTTTCTATTGGCATGTGAATTGTCCATGCGCTTGTTACCATTAGAACATGAGTTGTCTGTGCGGTTGTTACTATTAGCACGTGAGTTGTCCGTGCGGTTATTACTATTGGCACGTGAATTGTCTGTGCGGATGTTACTATTGGCACGTGAGTTGTCCGTGCGGTTTTTATTATTAGCACGTGAGTTGTCCGTGCAACTTGTGGATAAGGATTCATCCCCCCTAGGATTATCCTCTCATGTTTGTCTCTTGATAGTGTACACGCAGGTTGTGAGAAACCGACGGGTTTCTGGTTGATGTGGATTTTGGTAAAGTTAATCATTGGTTGGACTTTGTATCTCTTCTATATTTGCAAACTCCTTGATGTATACATGATTTTTTCTGTATATTTTCTCTATATGCTAGCTCCAGAATATATACATGCCTTTTTATGCATATTTTCTCTATATGCTACCTTACTTGAGGAGATGAGACACGGTACATATATTTTATATATGGAATTCATGTGACTTGACTTGTTTAATCATACACATCTTCTTTATATGCTCTTGTTAAAGGATTAATTGCTATTTCATGCATATCTTCTCTATATGCAACTGTGGAAGGATTATTTGTCTTTACGCATATCTTCTCTATATGAAATTTTGATGATTTAATGGCATTGGACGCATATCTTCTCTATATGCAGGATTGCTATCAGATTCAGGACTTAGCATATTATCTCTTTGTGCACCGATGTGGTTTTACCTATGTTATATGATTAGATGGTATTGTTGTTGTGTGCTTGTGAAATTTAGGGTTTGAACAAGTTATTAGTGAGTATCATTAATAATTCTTGCTACTATTACCTCCCCGAGGTTAGTTACGGTACTTGCTGAGTACATGGGGTCGGTTGTACTCATACTACACTTCTGCACCTTGCTTGTAGATCTTGGAGCTGAGTTGTCGTGGATGACGGGAGTTGGCATTGAAGATGTACCTACCTTTCGGATATAGCTACCACTTGTCTTTGGTAGCTTTGGATTCGTACTCTGTTTATGTATATCCCAAACAGATGTTGTATTTATTTTCGTACCATCTTTGTAAATTTAAATCTTAGTGGCTCATGACTTGTACTACCAATCCTTGGGATATTGTATTGAAGCTCAACTATTTCATTTATTGATTACTTATGATCTTCATTAGAATTGTGTAACTGTTGCTTGGCTTACCTAGCATGTTAGGTTAGGTGCTATCATGACTTGGTGGAATTCAGGTTGTGAAAGACTATGAGTGGAATTTTGATGCTTGTTTGGATGCAATGAATATTTGGATGATGGATTACATGGCTGGACCGTGGTTATATATTACACATAGGCATACATCCTATCTAGAGACCATCTTTTGTACACATGCATATGAATATGCATGGTTATTTCTTTGTCCATGTGCATAATATATGTTTATCTCTCATTCTTATGCATACATTCTTGCATATGATTCTCTAAATATTGACTGAGGTTATGACATCTGAGTTGTCCGTGCAGTTGAGATGATTATGGTACGAGATCTCTGTCGTGCAGTTATTATATTGGTATTGTTGTGGCAAGTTGCCCGTCCAGGTGATATAGTTATGACACATGATTGACCATGCGAGTGATACGATTATGGCAATGAGTTGTACGTGCGAGTGGTATTGACTATATGATACATGATTTAGCCATTGAACTATTACACTCTAGGATTTGGGTCCGTCCCTCTAGAGTCAAGTGATCACCCATGCTACATTGGCCCCTAAGAACGTAGGATTTGTCACGTGTACATGGACTTGTACCAGGCACATAGTTTTTTCCTGGGTGCATAGAATTGCACGGTTTGTAATGAGAGATTGATACTTGTGTTGGTACATGTATGGGTAACGGGTTAAAATGAAAAGATGATACTTGAGCATGGATTCACATCCTATACTTATGTAGAAACAATCATACATATGATTGATATATGCAGATTTTGATGTTGTGTTGTTGTGGATGATGAATACTAGCATCAAAGATGTATTAGCATTCTATATACAAGCTACCACTTTGTTCATGGTAGTTTAGGACTTGTATTCCTGTTTGTGTATATTCCAAACAAATGATGTAATCCTTCTTCATATTAGTGTTGTAATTTTAGTCATAGTTACTGTTACACGATGCCTTCCTAAGATGTCTTGGAAAGGTGACGTAAGCAAAGAAACCGACTTCTGTATGATTACTTTCCGCCAACCAAAGGCCCCCCTCCGCACGCGAGACTAGACTATTAGTGCACAATTTGCAATGAGAGAATTGAATGAAAGCTTGCTTGTATTAGAAGAGAACAATTATTACAAGAAAGCCAATGTGGTGCCAGGGAGAGGAGACACCAATACAGAGATTTGATTGCTTGCAGAAAACTTCAACGACTATACCCCCCCTTATATATGTGTTACAAATAAAAAACCTAAGTTATAGGAGTAGACATAAATAAGCTAGAAAATCATAATGCAAATACAAGAATAAAGATACTCTACATTTACATGGAAAGGGACCTAGGTTTATACAAAGGAAAAGTTGGTCCAGAGGCCAGCATTTGTAGGTTCGGCGTCCTTGTCAATAACTTCAGTCAGTGCACGCTGCACACCGGTCATGAGTGCACGGGCGCTGGCTGTGGGCATGCCCAGTTGGCATTGCCTGTTGACAGGCACTTGTAAGCATCACCTGTTGCTAGGCGCGGGTTATTAATAGGGAAAAATAGGCACAAGTGTACTTGTTGCATGGCGCAACCAAGACCACAAGGTCATCCATGACACTCAGCGCTGAGAGGCTTTCCAGGGTGCCCTGCGGCGCAACCAAGGGTCATGGGGCAAGGCTGGAAAACAGCCCATCGCATTCTCCCCCACCTGATTTGGCAACATCCTCTGTGCTTTCCATGCGAGATAGTTTTCGATCAGGTCCTTGAAGGCTTTGAGGTCTTTCACCCTCTCCCATGTGTTTTCCTCGGCACACATCCTCCATTTCACTCGAAACTCCCGATGATCTTTTCGTGTGGCATGAATCACTTGGTCATCAAGTATAGCTTCAGCAACTCTCTTCCTGGCTGATTTATTTTGTCTGATACCGGGTACTGTGAGCTGGCTCCTTATAGGATCATCCTTGTCTTCCTGAAAAGCTTTCATTAAACTAACATGGAAAATTGGATGGATCTTCCACCAAACTGGGATATCAACACCGTATGCCACCTTCCCAATGTGTTTCATTATGGAAAGAGGTCTAATGTATTTTTTTCAATAGGCGAGAGCCATTAGTCCCCGCAAATAAGTATTGCTTTGGGACTTTAACCATCATTTTGTCCCCAACTTGATATTCCACGAAGCGGCGATTCTGATCAGCATGCTTCTTGATCCGCTTCTAGGACTTCTCAAGATAGCTCCGCACTATCTCTAGGTTCTGCTTCCATTCCTTCGAGATGTTGGCAGCTCTAGGAGATTTTGACATATTTGGAGCATCTAAAGTAGGCAGGAGGAGTGATTGAATGCCCGGTAACAATCTCAAAAGCACTCTTGTTGGTACTTGAGCTCTTTTGGGCGTTGAAACAGAACTGAGAAACATCCAAGACCTTCACCTAATTCTTCTGCGAGCCAGTAACAATGTGCCGAAGGTACTCCTCCAGCATGCTATTGAACCGTTCTGTCTGGCCCTTAGATTGGGGATGAAACTCGAACCGTGGATCAGCTTGGACCCAAGACACATGAAGAGCTCGGTCCAAAAGTTTCTAATTAAAAGAGAATCGCAGTCACTAATAATATCTCTAGGCAACCCTCAATATTTGATAATGTGAGCAAAGAAGAGTCGAGCTGTCTCTTCAGCTGATACATATTTTGGGATCGCAAAAAAAGTAGCATATTTGGAAAATAAATCCACCACGACAAGAATAGTGGTGAGATCTTTGACCTTGGGTAAGCCAGTAATAAAACCCAGCGAGACACTATCCCAAGGCCTTTTTGGGACAGGTAGGGGCTCTAGAAGGCTTACTTTGGTCAAACAATCAGACTTGTCGTTCTGTCATACCAAGCAAGTCCTGACATTTGAGAAACATTATCTGCCATCTGGGGCCAATAATAAGCACGACGCAGCAGTACCATAGTTCTTTCCTCTCCAGGTTGGCTTGCCTAAAGAGTATCATGACATTTCTTCTGAAGGATTCTACACAATCACCTCCCTTAGGAACATAAAGGCGGTTTCCTTTTGCTCTAAGAAACCCATCCTCCATGTAAAATTGTTGAGTTTTACCCTGCTCTACAAGGCTGATCAAATATTGAGTATTAGGATCTTTGCTAAGCAGTTCGTATATCTAATCCTTTATAGCGGTGGCCACTTCACTCCCCCATGAAGGAGGCAAGTAGGCACACCGATGCTAATTCTGCCCTCCGACTCAGCACATCAACAACTCGGTTAGCAATCCTGCTTTTGTACTCCAAATTGAAGTTAAATTCCATGAGAAGTTCCTGGTCCATTCAGTTTTGGCTAGGTCATAAAATGACTGATAACTGTGTTTTCTGTCTTCAGAACGAATGGGGTCCCAATAAGTAGTGCCTCCAAAAGCATAGGCAATAGACGACTGCCAATAACTCTTTCTCATACGGGGCATAGCGCCGCTCAACATCCTTCAACTTACGATTCTCGTAAGCAACAAGATGACCATCTTGCAATAGAACTCCACCTAAGGCGAAATTTGAAGCATCATTCTGCACTTCAAGAGGCCTGGCCAAATCAGGAAGCTCTAGTACCGGACTGCAGGACATAGCTATTTTCAATGCATCAAAGGCCTCTTGGAGCTTGGGAGACCTATCCCAAGCCGTGGCCTTCTTCAAGAGTTATGTCAACGGTAAAGAAATCAGTGAGTATTTTCTCATGAACTGGCGATAAAAGCTGCATAGTCCAAGGAATGACCTCAGGGCATGGATGTCCTTCGATGGCGGCCAATCCATTATAGTCTGGACCTTTTGCTGGTCCATCTTGATTCCTCCCTCCTTAAAGACATGAACGAGAAAGTCAATCCGCTTTTGAGCAAAGGTGCATTTAGAAAGCTTCATATACAGTTCATCCTCTCTTAGCCGCACTAGGACCATCCGCAAATGATCAAGGTGCTTCGCTAAGGTCTTGTTGCATAACACAATATCATCCAGGTAGACCACCACAAACTCGTCTATGTATTCTCAAAAGACTTGGTTCATCAAAGTGCAAAATGTAGTAGGAGCATTCGTCAAGCCAAATGACATGAACAAGAAGTCAAACGACCCATACCGTGTCATGTAGGTAGTTTTGTGTTCATCACCCTCAGCAATCCTCACTTGCCAATATCATGTCTTTAGGTCAATCTTGGTAAACACAGTTACTCCTCCTGTGCTGTCGAACTGGTCCACCGTCAATAGAATAGGGTACTTATTCTTCACAATAATCTTGTCCATGAACCGATAGTCAACACAGAGCCTTAAGGTACCGTCATGTTTTTTTTTGGGGAAAAACACTGGCGAACCATAAGGAGACTTCCATGGCAAAATGATTCCTGAACTCAAGCATTTCTGTCAACTATCTCCAAAGCTTTGCGAGCTCGGACTGTGAAATTCTATAGGGCGCACAGACAGGTTGCTTCGCTCCTGGACCAATTTAATCTTGTATCCATAGTCCTCCTTAGCGGCAAGTGCTTTGGTATTTCTTGCGCTATACATCTTCATATTCCACCATGAGCTTCTTCACCGCCGCAGGGATGGGATCAGAAGAGCGCTCGATGTCTTCAACGCAAAAGGAAGCCAGAAATGTGGGTTCCTGGTTTTTGACTCCCTTTTTCAACTGTAAGGCAGAAATGTTTCCATCTAGCATCTTTCCTGATATGTTGTAATAAAGCAAGGCTTGGCCCTATTTGCTCCAAACATCAACAGTACATCTGCGAACGACCATGGGATAATATTTGTTTACCTCAATAACTCCAAGCCAAGTATCAATTTGAAGTTGCCTATGATCACAACAGACATATTCATCTTCCCCTCGTAAGGAACAATTTTGACTGGGACTCCCTTAGTTATCCCTCAAACTAGACGGGCTGGAGAGTTGATTGCATTGACACGACCTTGGCATTTCTACAAGACAAAACCAAGACGCTCCACCTCTGTGGAAGATAAGTAATTATGGGTTGCCCCTGTATCCACCATGGCTCGAATAGGTTTGCCATTTACCCGCATATCAACAAACATCAATTCCTTGCTTTTGCTGACACGAGGCTTTCCATCTCCTTTCAGCACCTTCTAAGAACCAGGAACAATGCCCTTATTTTTTCGTATATTGGCACTAGAATCGCTCACTTCTTGAGCAATAGAGGGGTATGAGAAAAGGCACCAAGTGGTCCCTCTTCCTCTTGTTCCTCATTTACCTCTAGCTTTTCCTCCACTTCGCCCTCTTCCTGAGTTTGTTAGGCATTCAATTTTTGTGGTTGAGGACACTCGGAAGCATTATACGGAACACTGCACTTAAAGCATCCAGTCCTTGGTGTTGATGGCCACTTTTGACCATCCCTTCTAAAATTGATTTATTTATACTTAAACATTTACAATAAATGTCTTGAAAGTATTTTCTATCAATAACTACCTATTTTTACAAATTAATTAAGTATTATCTTTGAAATTAATAACCTAGCATTAGTATTATGTTTACTACTATTAAAATATTTTTAAAATACACCATAGAGTTTTTATAATTAATTTACGACTTACTTCTCAAATTTTGATTAATTAGATTATTATGTTGATAATTCAAACTAGTGTTATAATTTAGAAAATAAATTATTTTATAAATAAATAATTACAATAGTTAGTAGTGTATTTGATAATTATAATTTTACTACATTTTATTGAAAATTAATTAAGTGTAATTAAATTAATTTTAAAGGGGATAAAAAATAAAAGGCTACAATTGTAATTCCTTAATTAAATACAAAGTGGCTATTTATTAAATCAGTTTCAGCCCAAATGCAACAAGCCCAAGCCAAATCTGACCCAGATCCAATTCCCTTCTCTCCACCATGGCAATCCCCATCTTCTCTTCTTATCCAATGAATTCGTGCTACGTCACCTGTCCTACCCACTCACAAAATAAACACATCTGATCCAGACCGTCCATTCATTTGATCAACGGTCTACATTTGAACTCCTATTTGCCTCTTAATTATTAAATACCAGAAGGTTTAATCCTCACCGTTGGATCATTGGGATCTAACGAACACCATATTTCCTTGTTAAAATCTGTTAATACTTAAATTATCAGGGCCGTTGATCAAATGATCCAACGACCCAGATCTTTTCCTCCCACTTTAAGCCAGAGACCGTTTGGTCTCATCCCCTAACCCTAAAATCATTTCCCCAAGCCCTGCTGCCTCTCTTTCCCCTTCCTCTCTCTTTTCTCTCAACCTCACAGCCCTAATCAATTAAAAGACTTTGCACAAATTCGTGCAAGGTCATGAATTCATCTAGAGATTCATCTTCCCTATCTCCCACATCCATGATTCTCGCTGAATCTTTCCTCTTTCATCGATCAAGTCTGAAGCCCTCACTGATTTCCCTATGTTTTTCTAAGATTTTCACTCGATTGTGCTTGCATCACCATTCCTCTGTCACTCTCCACTATCGATTTGAATCTGGAACCCCAATGCTTCACAACTATTATAAATAGGGACTTTTAATCTTCTCACCTAACATATCTAACACACAGAAGAGATACAATAAAGACACCACGAAAAAACTTAACATATATCAATTTTAGGCTTGGGTAGTAAAAATCAAGTTAGGGTTCTAACTAGCTTCTAACTTCTTTCTTATTCTAAGTCTTACACTGGTCGAGGTTTGAGTTCTTGATTCTATATGGCTAAGAAAGAGTCTTTGTTTGGTTTGCTGCTCAAGAGGAGGTCAGTACACCTCCACCCTTTCTCTTTTAATTGCTTCATTTGAAAGTCTAAACATGCTTTGTTTTCCTATTAACCGTTTCATTTATAATGTTTGCCATTAGTCTATAATTATCTATTTTAGTTCACCATGACTTTGTTGTTGATCTGTGGTCAGCTATTATATTTCACTAGTATTAATTAAGTAGCTATGTGACCTTATGACTTCAATTTTGTATTAAATAGCCTATGTGGTTAAGCTGTTTAACATGCTTTAATGATTTCTCATATCTACCCAGACTTCAGACTTCCCTCTAATGATTTTGTTATAATCTTCATACTTATCATGCCCCATTCTTTTAAGTACTGTTATTCTATACTTGGGGTTGTTGTTATAATCTTCATGCTTATCATGCCATATTCTTTCGAGTTCTGTTATTCTATACTTGGGGTTGCTGCTAGATGATTCTTGCTAGGACATAAATGAATATACATAGGGTAACTCTACATCACTTGGTTAAGGATTATGCAGCTTAAGTGTTCAAAATGCTCTCCTTATTTACTTAAGTACTTGTTAATCGTTAAGCATTCTCTGAGTCATCACTATGAGAGCTTTATATCCATGCCTAAATGTTAGTTGTAAAGAATCTCACTAGGATGAACACTCTCGATGAACATCAGTGATCATTCTGCATATATTTTGTTATGATCAGCCTATCTCTTATGGATTAGATTGTAGTTATGTCTACTGTACTTGAACACTAAATATTTCTGTAACTTGAATATAACACAACCATGCCTAGTTATTAACCTTAGTCTGAACAGATGAGTTAAGCCTGTCTAGTATGATGTTTCCCCTGTTCTTAAACCCTTAATGGTATTGACAATCTGATTTTGTAATTTTTGAGACCGATCCTATCTTGTGAGGTCATAACTTTGATTGAAATCTCTGTATGTATGGAAGTTTGGCATGAATATTTATTTATCCCTCATGACTTCATACATTTGAACACTGTTTTGGAACTGCATTCAGTCCTCTCTTTCCCCTGTTAATCTGGATTGAATCTGGTATTAGAGAAATCTTTAGTTGTTACTGGTTGAGTACAATAACTTGCCTAAGTGATTGTCTGAATCTCTTTTGAGGATTTCAAAGGATTCAAGTAGTGTCATTAACCTATGTGTATGCTCATGATAATATCTGGTGTTGAATTAATCTGTAATCCATCCTTCAGGACAATAGCATCTGTTGTTTCAGCACTAAACTATGTGCTTTATCTATCTGTGAGTTATATGACTCTAATTGTTTGGTTCATTAGGAATAATAGTGTAAGTGTTCCTGTCTCCTTATGTGCTTAGAAACTTGACTTTTAAGCCTGTCTCATATGTGTTTCATTCACTTAATACTGAAAGTATAGTTATGAAGAACAAATGTCTACATGTGTTTTCCTATGTTATTCTGTTAAGAAAGAGTATGCTTCTGTGGTAGGAAATGTCATAGTTGTTGGTTTGCATTGAAAGAGCCTCATTGTCATTCAAACCTATAGGGAAGAATGAGTTGTTAGTTGTTAGGGGTATTTGGGAGTAGATTTTAACTCTAGGTTGAGCTACTCTCCCCGACACAAGCATTGCCTTGGGCCTTGACACCCGTGGGAACTTTTGAAGTGTTCGGGGATTCAAAAGGGGCATCGACCTTGAGTAGAATTCTCTCCTTAGCCCTTAATCCATTGACACTTGTTATAATCTTAGGGTTTCATGTTTAATGACAATGAAAGGTGTTCAATGTGGATCACTTGCTATACATAACGTCCACATTAGTATAACTTTCTTAGTGTTTCAATACTATCAATGATCTTTTCTTTATTCTATGCTTGCAAATTTCATATATTGGCATATATGTAGTACCGTTTTTCTAATGACTTTCTCTTCTTTTCTTTTCTGAACATGCACAATGATTTGAGCATGCTGAGTTCTTTAAGAATTCTGGCACAAGTCCATCCCCACTATATCTCAGAAGGTTCAGAGTCAGATGTCCCTCGTCCCTGTTACTGCTGGGCTTGACTCTTTGAGGCCCAAACACTAGAGTCCTTTTATTCCCTTCGCTCCTTTATTTACTGTTTTCGTTATCCTATGGTTTCACTATGTCGTTATTCTTCACTGAGTTCCTGTTGTTTTATCTCACATGTATATGACAATTATATATTGGATTGAATACTTTATTATCTTTTAACTCACATAAAATAATTTAGGCAAGTCTTAAAGAATCTAGGATTAAAAGAGGCATTAGTTAGCAATTAATTTTACATCCGCTAATTATGTGTTGTTATTAATTCATTATACCTTGCTAATTCTTTCTTAAAGATTTTGAAGCCCAAAGGCAATAACAAAGCGGCAGTCCCTCTTTCAAAAGGAAAAACCATAACTGAATCACGAGTTTAATTTTTTTCTAAAAGGGAATTGACTCCTCCCTAAAATCAAAGTGTTGCTGCCCACATAACAAAGACTTTCGAACAGTTTTCTTCAAGCCTACCATTTAAAAACAAGGTATAACTTAAGTTCATTTTCACCTCATTAAAGTAATATGAACTTCTATGTTTTAGGAAACAAAGTGCTTTAACTTTGCTTCTCTTTTAGACATTTTTCATACAAGCATCCTATCTTTCAAAGTTCTTTTCAAGCATATATATACTAGCATTATTTTTCTAAGACTCTTCTTTAAACCCACAACTCTTTAAACTAAACCCCTTTCTTTATAGGTATTACGCCCTAATATATGGTAAGATATACTCTTTTGAACACTAGTTAAAGCATAGTACAAATAATTAGTCTTAAATCTAGTCTAAGTCCTATGGAGCTACCTCAGGTAGATTTTAAGGGGTGCCTAACACCTCCCCCTTAGAAGAAAAAGAACCCTTAACCATAATCTCACCGGTTAGCAGAATAATAAAGAATATGACCTTTAGTAACTAAATAGATACCCTAGTATACCTTTAAATATTAGGTGGCGACTCTCTTTCATCATCAAGAAAGAAACCACAAGTTGAATCTTGTTTTGACTAGTGCAAAATAGGATGCAATAACATGGCGACTCTGCTGGGGATTTCACACTTAGGTTCTGACCTTAGCACACTTAGACTGAATCTGGCACTTAGACTTGTTTGTATGTTACTTTAACTGTATTTAAATTTTCCATTACATGCTTTATTTTCTTTTTACGTTTGCTTATTATGTTGATACAATCTTATCTGTTACCACTTTACATATACTGTCATCACACTTCTTCCTATCGAGTCTTGGCCATACACTATCACACACAATGGCACGTGAGGATTGTCTTTTACACCCCTCCGAACTTTCTCTTCAAAACTCTTTAGTTTTAGAGAATGGATTTGTCAGGTCAATTGACACAACTTCTCGCAGTCTTCAGTCCAACTAAAAGTGAAACACGCTACTCTAGCAAAAATAGGTCATATTGCATAAACCTGAGGTGAGTCTGTCCTTGGCATCGACACGCAATTAGGAAAACCACCCTAATGTCGATGGGTCATGCACCCAATGATATGACTTATGTGGAAAGACGAACAAACCTAGTGAGACATCTAAATATCCGAAGCAAACACTTACCAAAACCTTTCTTTACCCACTTCAGAAATAGAAATCAACCAAAACATCCCCGAGAAAAACATGGTGATGGGAGCGCCACATAAGTTGAAGCAATGGTGGACAAACATCCGCCGAGAAAATGGAGATGAGATTCGGACACGCCTGGGGGCACTAACCGCTTTGCTAAACATCCAAGCAAACAGGATTCTCACTCGCCTACTGATAGAGTTTTGGGATACGGCTAAGGTGGAGTTCAAGTTTGCTGATTGTGAGTTAGTACCGACATTGGAAGAAGTTACTAGTTTCACGGAGCAGCCATTTATAGGGAGGAAACCAATACTACCAGTCATTATGCCCGGTCACAGGTTCTTGGATGCTTTGGGTCTGGCTAACAGTCGAGGTATGAGAAATATCGAGGACGGATGGGTGAACCTAGATCAGCTGTTCGATAGGTTCGGACATCATGAAAGCTATGAGTGGTATTCGAGGAAATTTAAATATGATCAAGCAACATGGGAGAGTCTCAGACCCATCACTTTCTCATTAGCACTGTTGGGATTGTTGGTCTTCCCGCAGAGAAGGGGTCGGATCAATATCAATTTATTGCCCGTGGTTCTGGCGACCTTCCGTGGTAACCTTCAAGCTACTCTAGTACCGATGGTGCTAGTTGAGATTCTATGGGCTTTGTCTGCATATACACGAGGGTATGATTTATTTAAGGGTTGTAGGGCCACAGAACATTTCTTCCAGCGAGAGGCCACCATTGACTACTTTGTGGGTGTCAGCAACATGATCCGCGGCCACAATGAGAGGATGAGACATTAGGTCTCCCCACATGGACAAGAAGAGTGGAGGGAAATGCTGACTAATCTAAGTGGAGAATGGGTCAATTGGAAGTTGTCATGGTTAGGTGGGAGGGCAATCTTAAGGACTCCTCAGAAATACTTCATTGAGCTAAAAGGACTTGAGGGCATTCAACCATACTCACCCTTGCGGGTTCTTAGACAGTTTGAGATGATTTAGGATGTGCCTTTATGGACGAGGACAGTGCTATATGAGGATGAGTACAACGGACAGATTCCAATCCCAAGGATAAGAAGGCTCCAAGAAGAGTGGAAAGATCTGATCCCAATGCTGATGGGTAAAAACCCGTGGTGCACTCCAGAATATTATGTTTGGATCAACGAGGAAGACGAGCTAGCCCGACTAAGCAGAGAGGGTATAGCTTGGCTGGAGGACACAGTGGTTGCGTTGAAAATCTATCATGAGATTCTGCCACATCACCTTGTTACTACCTCAATGCACAGTCAAGTGGTCCCAGGATCTATTGATCACATGCTGCCAGCTTCTGAAGTTGATGATAAGGTAGTAGGGTGCATCCAAATAGAATCCGAGATAGAGCCAGAGGGAGATCTAAGAGGAGTCTGAGTTCAACAATGACGAAGAGGAGTTTGAAGAAGATCCGGTGGAAGAGCCAGAAGAAGAAGAAGAGGAGATGGGAAATGATCCCAGGGATGGTTACTAGAAGTTGGTTGATTTCCCCTACTTTCCCACTTTGTATCTTTATCCCTAGTTTTCTTATTTTTCCCCAAAGGGCGAGTTGTTTAAGCCCATGCAGTTCTAGGAATATCAGAAACAGTGATGTGACCTTTGTTCCCACTTATCTCAATCCAACCATTATC
Source organism: Nicotiana obtusifolia (assembly GCA_002018475.1). Taxonomy (NCBI): domain Eukaryota; kingdom Viridiplantae; phylum Streptophyta; class Magnoliopsida; order Solanales; family Solanaceae; genus Nicotiana; species Nicotiana obtusifolia. The sequence continues at coordinate 75,076 of MCJB01033693.1, read as the reverse complement.
AATGAAAACAAAGCTTGCTTTGAATCTAAATGTGTCAAGTCTAATTGTTTGTCAAACATTCCCGATTTAGGCCTACCTCGACAATGAGAGGTCCCACAAATTCTAGGAAAATGCACTAGCTTAAATACGTGAATTAACTGCTCTGTGTGATCTCCTGCTTGTATAAATGAATAAACTGACTTCTGTTTTCTTTTTCTTTTTTTTCTTTTTTTTCTTACTTTATTATTACTCCCTAAAAGAAAGTTGGTTTGTGTTGACCCAAAACAGACGGAACCACTGTACAATCTAAGATCAAAAGGAAAGATGGACGCAATAGAAAACTCTACTGAACATGTTCTGGTCATAGCCGCTATCCCGGGGCGAACGAGAGAGAATGACAATACACAGGAATGATGAGCACGTGGCCAGGATGGCCCAGGAAATGGAGTCTTCAAGGGAGGAAGTACAACATATCAAGAAACTAGCACATTTGGTCGTGACAATGCTCCCTTAACCACCTCGCTTTCCTTCTTTGGATTCAATCCCTTACCACTTTCCTTCCATATTATGCCAAACCAACAACACCCCAACTGCGGTCCCCACCACTCAAGTCATACCTCCAGTAACCCCTCAAACCTACTAAATCCTCCTATCCACACTCCTTACATATCACAGTATGTTCAAACACCACAAACCCGCCTATTATCACTAACACAACTCACACCTCTCCTCGTGACGGAGTCACTTTTACCACTCACCCAAATCAACACATACCTGTGGCGCATACCGCCGCCCATGAGCAATATGTTGCTCATGTATATGCCATTTATGAACCTACCTTTACTGCGCCTGTCATGGTCAGGGTGCCTTATGTTGCTCTGAGCAGCTACAAATCTTGAGAAAGCAAATGAAGAACCTCCAAGTTGCTCGGGGAAGTGAAAGTTTGGACCACATGGAACTGTGTATCCATTTAGATGTGGATATGCCAGTGGGATATAAGCCTCCAAAGTTTGATATCTTCGATGGGACAGGTGATCCCCATGCACATTTGAGGGCTATTGTGACAAGTTAGTTGGAGTGGGAAGGAACGAGAAGCTGAGAATGAAGTTGTTCGGAAGGAGCCTAACGGGAGAAGCACTTACCTAGTATACTCGACAAGATCCGCAAAGCTGGAGAACCTAGCAAGATATGGCGGAAGATTTTATGAATTGCTTTCGATTAAACACAGAGATCACTCCCGATAGGTTTGCACTGGTAAACCTGCAGAAAAAGCCATCCGAGTGGTTCCAAGAATACGCACGTCGGTGGAGGTCAGAAGCCGCCAGGGCACAACCTCCATTGGATGACAGTGAATTAACCAAGTATTTCATCAGGGCCCAGGAAGGGATATACTTTGAAAAAATGATGGGAATGATGAGACAAAAATTCCCCAAACTGGTCAAGATAGGAGATTTCATAGAAGAAGGTATAAAATCTAGCAAAGTACATGGTTGCACTACAAGAGGCCAGCAAGTCAATCCAATCAGGGTCAATCGGTAGCGGAAAGAAGAAAAAAGACGAAGTCTCAACAGTCATCCCTTACTATCAAACCCAACCAACATCACGGAAACACTTCCTATTCCCCAAAAAACCATTCACCACCACCCGCCTACACTCCAGTCTATAACACCCAGCCATATTACCACCCCCAACCACAATATAACCCTCCTCGAGCCCACAATAAGTCATACCCACAACGACCATATGCTCCTGTCCAAACTACTACCCACCAAATATCGACCCACTTATGCACCGTGTCCTCGTCCCAATTTTAAAGAGAGGGGTCCAAGATATTATACCCTGATTGCTGAGCCTCTAGCCAAATTGTTCGATAGATTGAGAAGAGCAGAATTGATACATCCAGTGGATGGAAGGGTTCCTGAGTATCCCTCTAAATATTTTGATGCAACTAAAAGGTGCGTGTACCATTCAAACATGTCTGGGCATGATACTGAAGATTGTTTTAAGCTGAAAAATGAGATTGAAACACTGATCAAGAGCAGAGCCATTTAGTGCACTCCGACTCCGCCCAATGTGAATCGGAATCTGCTGTCAGATCACCAAAACCAGGGGGTCAACATGATCACATTAGACGAAGAATATGATTTGAAAGGAACAATTGGCACAATAGAAAATGCAAAGGCCGCAAGGATCCCACCTCAAAGGACTCCAATGATCACAATGCAAGTGAGACCTACAGCGACGGTTCAGACTTATTAGCGACAACTTGCCGTTGCTACAGGGGACGAAGAGAGCCGGGAATACAAAACTGTCCCACGGACATTCCGGCAAAAGGGGAAGGCCAAGATGACATACTCTACAGCAGCCCACGGTATGACTAGGTCAGGGAGATGTTACGCTCCTGAAGATGCAAATCGAGGGAATTCGGAAAGAGAGCAGATTCAAAGGAAGAACATAACAGACCCAAAAACTGCAGAATTCTGGAAGAGAATGTCGACCAAAGAGTACTCCGCGGAGGAGCAACTGAAGAAAACTCCGGCCCAAATATCAATCATGGATTTGCTGATAAGCTCTGACAGTCATAAGGATGCCCTGATGAAAGTAATAAGTGGGGTAAATGTCCCAAGCAATATTACTATTGAGAAGCTGGCCGCAACAATTGGGAAAATGGTCGAAGAAAATATGATTACTTTCAGAAGAGACGAACTTCCTGTCAAAGGCGTAAGTCACAACAAAGCTCTTCATGCCACTGTCAAATGTAGGGATAAGGTGGCGACCCGAGTGCTGGTTGATGGAGGGTCAGGAGTAAAAATTTGTCTGCTCTTTACTCTACGGGAATTAAGAATCCATTTGACGGAAGTCAAGGAAAGCCATGTAAGGGTAAGGGCTTTTGATGATTCATAGAAAGATGTTATCGGAGAAATTTATTTGGCTTTACAGATCCGACCGATTGAATTTCCCATATTGTTTCAGCTAATGGATATTTCTTCTTCATACAACTTGCTGCTAGGAAGGCCCTGGATACAGTAGGGGATGTCCCATCCATTTTACACCAATGCATGAAATTTGAGCGAGGATGTCAGGAAATCATGGTCCATGGTGAATGGGGACAATTGGCCTATTTAGAGCATGTTGTCCCGTTCATTAAAGGACTAGACTTAGTTGCTTTCCATGCAGTAGAAATCATGCAGACTACTGAAATAGAAGAGACTGAACAAAACTTGGGAATGCAGTCGCCGTATAGATCCAAGATGGCTATGAGGGAGATGATGAAATATGGATACAAACTAGGAACCGGGTTAGGAGCCAGATCAAACGGGATTACAGAGCTAATTAAACCTAACGGGCATAAAGGAAGGGCCGACAGAGGATATCAGCCTCAGATGGAGAAAACTCATACTGTTAGTTCCGGGAAAAAGGATTTTGTGCCAGAGCATATTTCAGGTATGGGCCAGATTTCAACACTAGAAGATGATATCATTGATGGAATGGGAAGGTTGTTCGTGAATATGATTGAAGAATGCCGTGAAGGAATTAACATCAAGACACCGACCATCAGGGATGCCGAACCAGGAGAAGAGCTGTGAAATTGGACGCCAGTCAATCTTTGGTTCATCGAGAGTCTTGGTAATGTGGAACTGTAAAAGTTTTCTTTTGAAAAGCACATGGTCAATTGAGGCATGCACCGTGTCTATACCTTTTTGTCATTTTCCTCTTTAGAACGCTTAGACGTTTCTCTTTTGATGAAATAAAGAATCGTTTTCTAAAACTATTGCAACTTTATTTACTGCATCAGTTATGCTTAGTTATTCTTTTCAGTAACCAAAACGATAAAAACCTGCGTTCGGTGATTATGATATGTAACGAAACCGTCGAGCAAAACAACCCAGATTATGAGGAGTATGATGAGAGTATGATGCTAGACAATCTCCGACAAGAGATTGAAAAGATGGAGAGTTAGAAAAAGCCCAACCTCGAAGAAACGGAAGTGGTCAACCTCGAAAGTGAAGAAGATGTGAAAGAAACCAAAATCAGCATTCACCTAGAAGCACAGTAGAAGGAAAAACTAGTTGAGCTCCTCCAACAATACATCAATGTGTTAGCATGGTCATATGGTGACATGCCAGGATTAAGTACTGACCTTGTCTCGCTTCGACTGCCTACTGATCCTACCAGAACGCCGGTCAAGAAAAACCCAGAAAATTTAAGCCCGATTTGAGTCTGAGGATAAAGGAAGAAGTAACCAAGCAAATAAAGACGAATGTGGTAAGGGTCACAATTATCCCAGCAAGTTGGCAAATGTCGTCCCAATACCCAAGAAAGACAGGAAGATCAGGATATGTGTGGATCACTGAGATCTCAACAAAGATAGTCCAAAGGATGACTTCCCTTTACCAAATATCCACATCCTCATCGACAACTGCGCAAAGCATGAACTGCACGTTCGTGGATTGTTTCGCTGGGTACCACCAGATCTAGATGCACGAGGAAGATGCAGAAAAGACAGCCTTCACCACACTTTGGGAAGTTTACAACTATAGAGTCATGTCATTCAGTCTCAAGAACGCCGGTGCCACCTACATGAGGGCCATGGAGACCCTTTTTCACGACATGATTCATAAGGAGATCGAAGTGTATGTGAATGACGTCATCATAAAGTCTCGAAAGAGTTTAGAGAATTTGGACGATTTGAGGAAATTTTTTGAGCGCCTGCGAAGGTACAGTTTGAAATTGAATCCGGCAAAATGTGCGTTCGGAGTCCCTACTTGAAAATTATTGGGCTTTATCGTAAGCAGAAAAGAGATAGAACTGGACCCATCAAAAATCAAGGCCATTCAGGAATTACCCCACCTAAGAGTAAGAAAGATGTGATGACTTTCTTGGGTAGACTTAATTACATTAGTCGTTTCATAGCCCAGTCCATGGTAATCTGTGAACCTATTTTGAAGGTGCTGAAAAAGGATGCTGCCACAAAATGGACAGTAGAGTGCCAGAAAGCCTTCAACAGAATTAAAGAGTATCTGTCAAATCAACCAATGTTGGTTCCCCCGGAGCCTGGGAAGCCATTGTTACTATATCTGTCAGTCTTGGACAATGCCGCCGGATATGTGTTGGGACAGCATGACGAAACAGGGAGAAAGGAGCATGTCATCTACTACTTAAGTAAGAAGTTCACGCCATGCAAAGCCAAATACACTTTGATAGAGTGCACTTGCTGTGCTCTAACTTGGATCGACTAGAAACTACACATCTGATAACTCGACTCGATCTGCTCAAGTACATCTTCCAGAAGCCGATGCCTACCGAAAAGCTAGCTAAATGGCAAATTCTCCTTGGCGAATTTGACATTGTGTACATAACTCAGAAGGCTATCAAGGGGCAAGCTTTAGCCGACCACTCGCAGAGAATCCAGTGGACGGGGATTATGAGCTACTCACTATGTACTTTCCCAACGAAAAGGTATTATTTGCCGTAGAAGATATTGCAGAATCATACCCTGGATAGAGAATATTTTTCGATGGAACAGCAAACTTCAAAAGAGTCGGAATTGAGGCAATCCTAATTTCGGAATCCGGACAGCACTATCCAGCATCGACAAAGATAAAATTCTCTTTGTACTAATAATATGGCTAAATACGAAGCATGCATCCTTGGGATCAGAATGTCAGTCGACATGAACGTCAAAGCACTTTTGGTAATAGGGGATTCTGATCTATTGATACACCAAGTCCAAGGGGAATGGTCCACCAAAAATGTCAAGATCATTCCACACCTGCACTGCATAAAAGAGTTATGCAAAAAGTTCATCAGACTTGGTTTGTTAAGATGTGTAGATGCCCCCGAGACGACCAGGTTATTGGAAGAAATACATGCAGGAACGTGTAGAACCCATATGAACGGGTTAACATTAGCCAAGAAAATCTTGAGATCCGGATACTTTTGGATGACTATGGAAAGTGACAGTATTTTCTATGTACAGAATTGTCATTAGTGGCCAGACTCATAGGGATTTCATCCGGGTTCCGCCAAATGAGTTGAATGTGATGGGTTCACCCTGGCCGTTCGTGGCTTAGGGCATGGACGTGGTTGGACTTATAGAACCCGCTGTGTCAAATGGGCACCGCTTCTTCTTGGTAGCCATCAACTACTTCACTAAATGGGTCGAAGCATCTACCTACAAGGCCGTCACAAAAAAGGTAGTGGCGGATTTTGTCCGAAACAACATCGTCTGCCAGTTTGGGATACCTGTGTCAATCATCACCGACAATGCCACTAACCTCAATAGCGACCTAATGAGAGAAATATGCGAGAAGTTTAGAATCATCCACCACAACTCCACAGCCTACAGACATAAAATAAATGGGGCAATCGCGACAGCCAACAAAAATACCAAGAGGATTCTGCGAAAGATTGTGGACAATCACAGGTAAAGGCACGAAAAAATATCCTTTGCCTTACTAGGTTATCGGACCACCATGAGAACATACACTGGGGCAATGTCGTACATGTTAGTATACAGCACTGAAGCCGTGATACCCACAGAGGTCGAGATACCATCTTTAAGGGTCAAACAAGAGGCCAAATTGGACAATACAGAGTGGATATGGGTCAGACATGAGCAACCCATGCTCGTCGACGAGAAGAGAATGGAATCATTATTCCATGGTCAGCTATATCAGAACAGGATGGCCAGTGTATCTAACAAAAGGTGAAGTCTCGCTAGTTCATACGGGGCAGTTGGTCCTGAAGAAAATCTTTCCCCACCAGGTGGAAGCCAAATGAAAGTTCGCACCAAATTGGCAAGGTCCTTACATGGTTACCCGAGTGTTGTCAGGCGGAGCTCTAATCTTGGCAGAAATGGATGGAAGAATCAACACGAAGCCCATTAACTCAGACGCAATAAAGAGATAGTATGTTTGAAGACAAATAGAGTTAGCTTTTTGCTATAACAGAACTACGATCAACCTGAATTCCTAGGGGGGGGGGGGTAAATAGGCAACCCACGTAGGGTTCGATTTCTCTCCCTCCTTTCATTTGTAATAGAAAATCCAAACATCATTTTTTGTATGCTGCTCTAGAACTACACTAACTTGATTTCCTCAGGGAGGAATACGTAGGCAATCTTCATCAGATTCAGTCGTCTTTTGCAAGTGAACTACATTCTAGCCTAATTCCATTTGGATATATAGGCAGTCTAAGTCAGACTCGGACATTTCATTCTTAATATCATTATTTTGCATCTATTGTAATTGAACTACGTCTTGAAATGATTCCATTTGGATATGTAGGCTGCCTGAGTCAGGCTCGGTCATTTTCAGCATATATTTATCATCATCCACGAACTAAATTCATACTATATTCTGTTTGGATACGTAGGCAACCTGAAAGAGTTCGGTCATAACCTTAGGAAGAACCTTTGTAATGCATTAGTTTGAATTAGGAAGCAGTCGCAACGGCAAGCAACCACGCTGTCAAAGTATCATGAAGGATCGACATCAACGGGATAGAGTTTTCAAGAAGCGACGCTCGCATTTGGTGAACCTTTCGTAGCATTTCAAAATCCGGAACGACGTCACTTACTTTGAAAAAGAATTTTCAAAATATGTTCTAAAAGACAGTAAATTGTTCCACCTACCAAACTTCACGGCGTAACCATATTAAAGGCCGGGGCAAACCAATACTGTGGTCGATACAAACCAACTCTACGCTCCCACTAAGAATTATTTTTTGAGTGCAGGGTCAACAGGAAGTAAGGAAATGTTGGGACCACACTAGGACAAAAAACGGATCCACCACTTTCCCTGGATTATCATCCTTTCTCCTTTACTTAAATTTTTCTGGTACAACTAAAGCTAATCCTTGAATCCTTTGCAAGTACCTCGGAGTTCGACCGCTGATACAGAAAAGGCACAATGTGTATAGCAAACTGCCTGCCCAACAATCGGAACATCTTGTACAAAAGGAACTGCTGGCTTCACCAATTGAAGACCTACATATAGCAAACCGCCTACTCAACCAATTAGAGCACCTTGTATAAAATGATTCATCGGCTCCACCAGTTGAAGTCCTGTATATAGAAAATCGTCAGCTCAATCGACCGGAGTGCCCTATACAAATCAAACGTCGGCTTTGCCAATCGAAGCCTTGTATATAGCAAATTATACGTTCCACCAACAGAACAATCCACACCACCGCTTCGTCGCAACAGAGGCCAGAATAGACAGTCGCAAACCTCATCGCTGACGTTCTGCCAATCGATGGCCGTAATGCAGCTACGCAGTCAAGAGTATCTCTTATGCATGTTTTTCTTTTCCTTTGCTATTACTTTGAATGTTTTGACGATTTTCTCATGCAACTTCAGGCATGATCACGATTTAAATCAATCACTCCCAAGCGGAGATTACTTTACCTTATAGTGGAAAGCTATACCAACAAGCGGAGACGCACTTTATAGTCAAAGCTCTCCCAACAAGCGGAGACAATTTTCAATGCTCCGACAGCTGCGGGACAATGTACAACCCGGCTAACAAATCGAGTCAAGTTCAAGTATCCCATCATTCTGATCCCAAATAACGGCTCGCCGGCAACTAGGCATCATCATTCCTGCATCATTTACATCACATGTTAATATATTCTACATTGCAATTTATGGGTATGTGCGTGTTTCATTTTTTGCAGTAACAAATATCGCAATGTTGAATTCTTTCTAAGCAGCAGACCAAACTACAACGATGTGAGGCACAACAAACTCATTAGCGGGCCAAGGACCAAAGTTCATGCACAAAACGACCAATGGAACTTTAAATTTTCAAATCCTTCAAGTCAAGCCACAAAATTCAATTTATCGGGAGTGCCTAATCCTCCGTCTCGCCGTATAGTCATAATACAATACTTGGGCAGTTCCTGCGAGTATCGCTTCCTCAAAATCCTCACTCTAGAACTATATGAGGCCTGATCCTCCTTAAGCCCGAGGCATGAAAGCAATTCAAAGCCAGAATTCGGCCCCAACTTTAAAAAAAATTCCCAAAACTCCTCCTAGCCAATCCTGTAGCACATAATGTTTGTGCCATTTCTGCAATGAATGCTAAAGTCAGGACAAAATTGGCTTTGGTTCAATTTCTGTGCCCTAAAACTCTTTCATCGTCTCCGATCAAAGAGGGGCAGCTGTTGACGGTCAATTTTGACCCTCCCTTTTAAACTTGATTTATTTATACTTAAATATTTACAATTAATATTTTGAAAGTATTTCCTATCAATAATTACCTATTTTTACAAATTAAGTAAGTATTAGCTTTGAAATTAATAACCTAGCATTAGTATTATATATACTACTATTAAAATATTTTTAAAATACACTATAGAGGTTTTATAATTAATTTACGAATTACTTCTCAAATTTTGATTAATTAGATTACTATGTCGATAATTCTAACTAGTGTTATAATTTAGAAAATAAAGTATTTTATAAATAAATAATTACAATAGTTAGTAGTGTATTGATAATTATAATTTTACTACATTTTATTAGAAATTAATTAAGTTTAATTAAATTAGTTTTAAAGGGGTTAAAAACTAAAAGGCTACACTTGCAATTCCTTAATAAATACAAAGTGGCTATTCATTAAATCAATTTCAGCCCAAATGCCCAAGCCCAAGCCAAATCGGACCCAAATCCAATTCCCTTCTCTCCACCATGGCAATCCCCGTCTCAACTTCATATCCAATGAAATCGTGCCACGTAACCCGTCCTACCCACTCACAAAACAAACATATCTGAGTAGCGAGAGGAATACTACTGATTATCTATGAAAGAAGGCTTTTAAGAATGAAAAAAAAGAGTTCCTATAGAGATTCCCCTTGGTCTAATTCCACGCCGCGCAGTTAGTTCCCTTCGTTCCTGGAGGAGGGCCTCCTTCCTCTCTTCCAGACCGCGAATGTGGCTCCCAACTGAAAATTTCTCTCGATCACACCCTTAGTCGTAGGTGCTCGTTCTATTTTGATTTGAATGGGCCGGGGCTCCCGAGGCCTTACTCGTAACAGGCTTTTCTTCTGTAGAAGACTTCTTCCGAATGGCATAATTGTCCGACACTACGTTCCTCGATCTTCAAAGAAAACTGACTCCTCCTACTCCTCCTTCTCCCCTCAATCTTCGGAGAATACGGCGTTGTATTATTGTAAGTTCTCTATTCCAAACATTTCCTGGAAGTCTGCTCACCACTCTCCCTGTAGGTCGAGCCTCCTTTTCACGCCCTCTTGCTACCCATATGCGAGGCGCCGTCTTAGCCCTTAGCCGTCCTCCGAGGGTTAACATCCCATAGATCAGATCGTGAACTCTTTCAGAGACCGAGAGAAGTGGTGATCTCGTCTTGCTTGCTGGGAGAGAGGAAGCTTCCGGACCATCTTTTCCAGCCAGATAGCGAGCGATCACTCAGCAATGAACACTAACTGAAAGCGGCCGGGAAATTGTGACTCTTTGATCTATCGGTTGACTCCGTCTTTTTAACTAGATTAGTTTTCCGTCTCCCCTGCCCTGTTAGAACAGTCTGGCTGCCCAATCCCGAATGCATATTTTTTCGGGTTCATCTTCAATTGATGTTTTCTTAACCTTTCGAAGACTACTTCGTCAACTTCTCAGTCCCTCGTGAGTGACTAATCCTAGGTTATCAAGGGACGCTAGGCATCGGAATCAAAAAAGTTCTCTTTTTTTTTGTCAGCGGATTTCGCTCATCAAGCTTGCGCGAAGCGACCCACTTAGAAAAAGCTCCCCTTTATGTTAGGGGAGCACTAAAATGCAACTTCGATCGGATGCGGGTATCAAATCCCGCCGCTGAGATGTCCAGCGGATTCCTGGGCCTTGACGAATGGCCGCCGGACAGAATGCCTTCCTCTGATTCCTGGCGCATCTCTGAGGAGAGTGGCACGGCCAAACATCATCCCAGAAGCGAATCGCTCAGCTTCTTTGTTTAATGAAGGCGCATTCCCCCTGAGTGAGACGGCCACTCTTCGTATTGGCTAACATGATGGAGCCCCTGATTAGAGACGTGCAGGAGTAACTAGAGAACAGAAAATTACAATAAAGTTGTCAACTAAGAAAGACCGGAAGTCCATGCGAGCCGGGCGTTCGGATCAGACCAGGATGAATGGGATTGGTCTGACCTCTCGCTCGGATGTAAGACTCCCGCCGCTGACAGATGTCCCATGCCACCTTTTCACGTCTGCGCATAGAATCGTTTTTTGCCCTTCCTTTGGACCCTTCGCCCGCCCGCCACCAGTGGAAGCAAGCTAGCCCCCTATGTTGGAAAGTTGGGGGAAGAGCTATGACATAGACAGACAGATGCGAGTGTACTTCAGGAAACTAGCAAGCCTTGCCATTCGGATGAAAGGAATATCATCCTAATGAAATCGGAATCAGGAAATCAAGGTGGAAGAGCTGAGTGGTAAGACTCGTTTACTACATAATAAATAGAAAAAAAGGCGGTCTAAAAGCAGCATTCAGATCTGATTGAAGCACAGGCAAACCAACTCACTCAATTCACTCATCGAGGAGTGCCTCAGCCAGGGAAAGTCATTCTACAGCCCCCCATCCTGCTTTTCTAGCGAAAGGAAATCCATTGACAACACGACTTCGCTCTGCTCATCCTTATCCTTATGAATGAAAAGGGGCGGATTTTATTTTACTTTAGTAGAGACTTCGTCCGCCTGTGGTGCGGTAAGGCACCACCCTGTTGTGCCACTTGAGACTCAAACTCCGGAAGCCGACCTGCCAACAGACATTGTGGGAGAATACTCTTCACCATCATTAGAAAATGGGCAGAGACCGCCCCAGGCTTCGCCCTAATTCCCATCTAAGGTTGAATAAGATTAGATTAGTTTCGCTAAATTCATTCTCAGTGGGGTCAACATTACGAAAAGCAAAATAATAGAATTCATGGAGATCTTGGCCTTTAATGAAGATGAACTGATATACTGGCATCATCCAGGTCAATCTGCATGAGTTTTGTTGTTCATACATGAGGTCCCTTTCTTTCCTACTACTGAACCCGGAAATTGCGTAGATTGCTTTGCTTGGGATTCCCTAAGTAACCAAACCAATCCCTGTCATTTCACACGGATAGCCACACCTTGATAAAACAGTGATGATGTGGTCAACCCTGGATACGTGGCTCTTCGATGGGGGAAGGACCACGCGGAAAGGGCCCGCTGATAGAGCTGGGCGGGGAGGCCGACTTTACAGCAGGAAATGAAATTTTAGTAAAGGCCGATAACGGCGTTCAGAACCAGTCTTGAAGTGAATGAATTAGAAAGAACCTGATGAGCTGCTTTCTCCTTCTGTCTTAGGTAAGGGGAAGAAAGAAGATTGGGGAACTCGAAAAATGTGTAGACCAAAATGGTCTCGCGAAGCCGGTCAACGGTAGCCTAAGAGCAAGTCAAAACCCTCGCTTTAGTCCGTTCTTTTCCTTCTTTGGGCTCGGGTCGATAGTAGCCGTGCTGAAAAGGAGGCTCGACCTACAGGGAGAGTGGTGGGCAGCTAAGACTGGGGAAAACAACTAAGAATATACCGTTCGTGCCCTAGATGATCTAGATGATATAGAGTTCTCAGCTATCACATTCAGAAAGACTTCCTGGAACATCCTTTTCTTCTGATTGATGGGACTTCGAGCAGAAGTGGGGTTAAAGCAGCCAACAACGCATCCCCCTTTACTTAGTAGGGCTTGTAAGACAAGCCCTCATATTCAACTCGCTGCCTGCTCTCGCTCGAATCGGAACCTTTATGCGTTGGTAGGCTTTCGACTCAATCTAATAGCCTACTTATCGGGCGCCCCTTTAGCACAAGGGTAGAAGGAAGCCTAGAGGCAAGGGTGGGTCCCCTGGTTCTCTATTTTATTAAGGTGGTCCAAGTACGTATCCAATGAGAATGCCCTCTTTCGGTCCGAAGGCGATAGGAAGTGAAAGTCGCTGAGGTAAGTTCCGATAGAGCCCGGGCTGGGCGGCGACGGGCGCGGGAGGATGGTGAAGCCCGTTTGAAGGCAAGTCATGGTATCCGGGATCGGACAATATCCGTAACTCCCATTCCAGTACTTAAACTGACAAAATGGAATAAACAATCAAGACCTGGCTCAAAGCACAGATAATTAGGGAAGTGGAGTAATTGTGGCTAATTTGTTGACCGTAACGAACTTGACTCTGCCCCTGAAAAAAAGGGCGGGAAGTTTGCTCTTCCAATTCAGAAAGACTTGTCGGAAATCGCCGGTTGGATTGGTCCGACCAAGAAAGGGATAGTACTCTTGGAAAGATAGAATATCACCGCGTGAGCACCGAAAATGTATCAGGGCTGAAGTGATTCACCGAGCCGAGGATTCCTCTGTTTTCGGGGATTCCCGAGTGAGTTTCCGCCGATCTCGATCCAGATGTGCCAAAGATTGAGGACTATGAGGGCATGGCTCTCTCGCATCTTATTCTACTACTTTGTAAAGGAAGTCCGTCAAAGAGTCTTTCTATCTACTAAAGCATTTATGGCACAGTATCCCAAGCAGTAAGGCTCTGTAGAGCTAGTCTCCCTTGAGACCTGCTGCCGCAAAAGCTCATCTACAAAGTGGTTTTTTAAAAGGTCTTTAAACGTCTCAGTAAATATTTTGCCATGAAGGACTTGGGTTATCTCAATGACTTCCTTGGCATTGAAGCTCTGGCCCGTCAAAAGTCCGGTTCCTTCGCGGCCTTTGGCTCGAGCTACTTTTGCTTTCCGGGAACAGATAGCTTGCTGCCCAAGTCTACCCCCCAAACGAAGCCAAGAGCACAAAAAAAATGAGAAGAAGGTAAGATCGCGGCCGACTGGTTGGCATCTGAAGCTCTGAAGCGGGCGAAGGATATTCATGATATTCGGAAAGATTTATGTTCATTCGCTCTGCTCGCAGAGCGGTATACCAAAAATAAGAAGCGACTACCTTACGATTAGGTGGCAGCAAGGTTTGTGACTCTTTGATCTACTTTCGTCGAGTGCGCGATCATGACAGGACTCGAGGAAGAAGCCCCGGCTAACTCCGTGCCAGCAGCCGCGGTAAGACGGGGGGGCAAGTGTTCTTCAGAATGACTGGGCGTAAAGGGCACGTAGGCGGTGAATCGGGTTGAAAGCGACTCGTATGCTTTCACGAAAGATAGAGGAGCGACACTGCATTTTGCTTTCTCCCATGCTTTCCGTGAATGGTGGTATCGGTCGGGGCAAGCACAGCACTCGTTCCCGCGGATAGGACCTTCTCTTATCCCGGATGACTTGAGCTTGTCTATTCAACAAAGTGATCAAGCTTCTTAGCCACCGAGGACCGGCCTTTTTTGAAGAAAAAGGTAGAGAAGGAAGGGTGGTTGAAGCAGGACCAGAAGAAGTACCTTTAGCATTTCAAGTACCCGGTTCAGAGCCAGGACATCTTTGGCATATCCACCAGCAGCGCCTTTGGCATGATAGGCAGGCAGCATATCTTGATCCATCGGTAGTAGAGCCACCAAGTCTCCGGCCCTAGGGGAGTTTATTCGACCCATTCCCCAGTCTCCCGCACTGCTCAAGTCTAGATCGTCCATCCGTTTGATCAATGGTCTACATTTTAACTCTTGTTTTCCTCTTAATTTTTAAATACCCAGAAGGTTTAATCCTCACAGTTGGATCATTGGCAGCGGACACCATATTTCCTTGATGAAATCTGTTAATACTTAAATTATCAGGCCATTCATCAATTGATCCAACGGCCTAGATCTTTTCCTCCCACTTTAACCCAGAGACCGTTTGGTCTCATCCCTTAACCTAAAATCATTTCCGCAAGCCCTGCCGCCTCTCCTTCCTCTTCTTCTCTCTTTTCTCTCAACCTCACAGCCCAAATCAATCAAAAGACCTTGCACAAATTCATGCAAGGTCATGAATTCATCCAGAGATTCATCCTCCCTGTCTCTGACATTCATGATTCTTGTTGAATCTTTCCTCTTTCATCGATCAAGTCTAAAGCCCTCAAATCTGAACTCTAACACCAACAATGAAACCTCAAATCGCCATTGATTTTTCAAATCCATAGCATGCATGGTTATCCATTTTGCTCATGTACTTCATATCTCGTTATTCTTTCCGTTTTCACCATTTGATTTCAAAAGCCCTAATCGAAGAGTCACATACCAAAACATGAAACTTCAACTCGTTTGATTTCTTCCTTTTTTCTTTCAAATCGAAGAAAAAGATGAAGACAGTAGATGGCTTCATCCTTGATATTCGATATCTAGAGGTCAAATGCAATGACGTCTAGGTATTAGGGTTCTAACCAATGGTCTCTCATACTTCAATGGTTGGCCTCTCATTTCCTCATGCCTAGGTAGAAAGCCTCACTAATTTCCCTATGTTTTTCTAAGATTTTCACTCGATTGTGCTTGCATCACCATTCCTCTGTCACTCTTCACTATCGATTTGAATCTGGAACCCTAATGCTTCACAACCACTATAAATAGTGGCTTTTAATACTCTCACCAAACAGGACTAACACACAGAAAAGATACAACAAAGGCACCATGATATCACTTAACGAATATCAATTTTAGTCTTGGGTAGTAAAAATCAAGCTAGGGTTCTAACTAGCTTCTAATTTCTTTCTGATTTTGAGTCTTACATTGGTCAAGGTTTGAGTTCTTGATTCTATACAGCTAAGAAAGTGTCTTTGTTTGGTTTGCTGCTCAAGGGAAGGTCAGTTCACCTCCACCCTTTCTCTTTTAATTGCTTCATTCGACAGTCATGAACGTGCTACTGTTATCCTGTTAACTGTTTCATTTATAATGTTTGCTATTAGTCTGTAATTGTCTATTTTAGTTCACCATGACTTTGTTGTTGATCTGTGGTCAACTATTATATTTCATTAGCATCGATTAAGTAGCTATGTGACCTTATGACTTCAATTTTCTATTAAATAGCCTATGTGGTTAAGCTGTTTAACATGCTTTAATGATTTCTCATATCTACCCAGACTTCAGACTTCCCTCTAATGATTCTATTATAATCTTCATGCTTATCATGCCCTATTCTTTTAGGTTCTATTATTCTATACTTGGTGTTGTTGTTATAATCTTCATGCTTATCATGCCATATTCTTTTGAGTTCTTTTATTCTATACTTGGGGTTGCTGTTAGATGATTCTCGCTAAGACATACATGAAAGTACGTAGGATAACTCTATATCACTTGGTTAAGGATTAGCAGCTTAAGTGTTCAAAATGCTCTCCTTATTTACTTAAGTACTTGTTAATCGTTAAGCATTCTGTGAGTCATCACCATGAGAGCTTTATATCCATGCCTAACAGTTAGTTGTGAACAGTCTCACTAGGATGAACTCCTGATCAGTGATCATTCTGCGTACATTTTGTTATGATTGGCCTACCTCTTATGGATTAGATTGTAGTTGTATCTACTGTAGTTGAACACTAACTATCTCTATAACTTAAATATGACACCACCATGCCTAGCTATTAACCTTAGTCTGAACAGATGAGTTAAGCCCGTCTAGTATGATGTTTCCCCTGTTCTTAAACCCTTAATGGTATTGACAATCTGATTTTGTAATTTTTGAGACCGATCCTATCTTGTGAGGTCATAAGTTTGATTGAAATCTCTGTATGTATGGAAGTTTGGCATGAATATTTATTTATCCCTCATGACTTCATACATTTGAACACTGTTTTGGAACTGCATTCAGTCCTCTCTTTCCCCTGTTAATCTGGATTGAATCTGGTATTAGAGAAATCTTTAGTTGTTACTGGTTGAGTACAATAACTTGCCTAAGTGATTGTCTGAATCTCTTTTGAGGATTTCAAAGGATTCAAGTAGTGTCATTAACCTATGTGTATGCTCATGATAATATCTGGTGTTGAATTAATCTGTAATCCATCCTTCAGGACAATAGCATCTGTTGTTTCAGCACTAAACTATGTGCTTTATCTTTCTGTGAGTTGTATGACTCTAGTTGTTTGGTTCTTTAGGAATAATAGTGTATGTGTTCCTATCTCCTTATGTGCTTAGAAACTTGACTTTACACCTGTCTAATATGTGCTTCATTCACTTAACACTGAAAGTATAGTCATGAAGAACAACTGTCTACATGTGTTTTCCTATGTTATTCTGTTAAGAAAGAGTATGCTTCTGTGGTAGGAAATGTCATAGTTGTTGGTTTGCGTTGAAAGAGCCTCATTGTCATTCAAACCTATAGGGAAGAATGAGTTGTTAGTTGTTAGGGGTATTTGGGAGTAGAGTTTAACTCTAGGTTTAGGCTACTCTCCCCGACACAAGCATTGCCTTGGGCCTTGAGACCCTTGGGAACTTTGAAGTGTCCGGAGATTCAAAGGGGCAATCGACCTTGAGTGGAATTCTCTCCTTAGCCCTTAATCAATTGACATTTGTTATAATCTTAGGGTTTCGTGTTTTATGACAATGAAAGGTGTTCAATATGGATCACTTACTATACATAACCTCCACATTAGTATAACTTTCTTAGTGCATGAATAGTGTCAATGATCTTTTCCTTTATTCTATGCTTGCAAATTTCATATATGGGCATGTATGTAATATTGTTTTTCTAATCACTTTCACTTCTTTTCTTTTCTGAACATGTACAATGAGTTAGGCCTGCTGAGTTCTTTAAGAACTCAGGCCCAAGTCTAGCCCCACTATGTCTCAGAAGGTTCAAAGTCAGTTGTTGCTTGTCCCTTTTACTGCTGGGCCTGCCTCTTGGAAGCCCAAACACTAGAGTCCTTTCTTTCCCTTCGCTCCTTTATTTATTATTTTTGTTATCCTATGGTTTCACTATGTCGTCATTCTTTACTGAGTTACTGTTGTTTTAGCTCACATGTATATGACAATTATATATTGGATTGAATGCTTTATTTTATATTTTAACTCACGTAAAATAACTTAAGCAAGCCTTAAAGAATCTAGGATTGAAAGAGGCATTAGTTAGCAATTAATTCTACATCCGCTAATCAGGAGTTGTTATTAATTCATTATGCCTTGCTAACTCATTCTTAAAGATTTTGAAGCCCAAAGGCATAACAAAGGCCGAAGTCCCTCTTTCAAAAGGAAAAACAAGAACTGAATCACGAGTTTAACTTTTTTCATAAAGGGAATCGACTCCTCTCTAAAATCGATGTGTTGCTGCCCTCAAACAGTTTTCTTCAAGCCTATTTAAAACTAAGGTATATCTTAGGTTCATTTTCACCTCCTTAAAGTAATATGAACTTCTATGTTTTAGGAAACAAAGTGCTTTAACTTAGCTTCTCCTTTACACATTTTTCATACAAACATCCTATCTTTCAAAGTTCTTTTCAAGCATATATATACTAAATTATTTTTCTAAGACTCTTCTTTAAACTCATACCTCTTTAAACTACATCCCTTTCTTTATAGGTATTACCCATACCTCTTTAAACTACATCCCTTTCTTTATTGGTATTACGCCCTAATACATGGTAAGCTACACTCTTTTGAATACTAGTTAAAGCATAGTACAAATAATTAGTCCTAAATCTAGTCTAAGTCCTATGGAGCTACCTCAGGTAGATTTTAAGGGGTGACTAATACCTTCCCCTTAGAAGAACAAGAACCCTTACCCATAATCTCACCGGTTAGCAGACTAATAAAGAATATGACCTTTAGTAACTAAATAGCTACCCTAGTATACCTTCAAATATTAGGTGGCGACTCTCTTTCATCAACAACAGAGAAACCATAAGTTGAATCTTGTTTTGACTAGTGCAAAATAGGGTGCAACACTTGGCACTATATTATAAGGACCCTTTCTGTGATAGTTGTTGTATGATACATCATTGTTTCTTCCAGATGAGAAAGTCTTGGAGTTGCTTGCCCCTCGATCTCCAACACTTTTAATAGGACCTCCCCTACTAAAGTGGCATCCTTTGACACCTCCTACTCGAGAAGGTTGTTGTGGTATGTCCCTCTAGGACTCAGCTTGATAATCCACAAGGCACTCGGCAACTTTTATTGCCTTGGTCATCGTATCCACCCATTGCCTTTGCAATTCCATGCGGGCATAGGGTTTCAATCCTTCCATAAAGGTGAAGAGATAGTCCCTCTCCCCCATGTCTCAAATGCTCATCATAAGTGCGAAAAATTCACGCACATAATCCCTCATTGACATAGTCTGGCGCAACTCCCAGAGTCTTCTACGCGCATTATACTCGATATTCTCAGGGAAGAACTGCAACCGGATAGTCACCTTCAATTCGTCCCATGTTTGAAGGGTTTCTTCACCAGCCCTGATGGCCTCATATTTTACTTGCCTCCATAACCTTGGCATCCCCTTGCAAATACATAGCAGCTGCTACTTTCTTTGCTTCCTATAACTCCCCAACAACCTCAAAGTACTATTCGACGTCGAAGATGAAGTTCTCGACCTCCTTGGCATCTTGAGCACCGCAGTAGGTTTTTGGTTCAGGATATCTTAATCTTGTGTGGCAGGGGTGCGAAGTTCGTTATACCTCCACCTAAATTACTGCCTCCTCCTCGAAGTAGGCCTTTCAGTGCAGCTTGGACAACATAGAACTGACTAGTCAAGATGTTGATGGCTTGTTGCATCGCAGCCACTGTGGCCGCATCCTCAGTCCTTTAGGCTAAGTCATCAGCTGATTCTTTGTGAAGCACCTCAATCGTGTGCAGATCCCTCTCAGAGTCTCGACTCACATTTATGTCACAATTCGGCCTACCGTATCCTGCGGTCTAAGTCAAGCCTTTATTCCATACTGGCCCTCACACCGGGCATAATATTATTGAGGCATCTCAGTCCTCTATAACCATGATCAACACTAGTATCTGTCAGAATGTTTTTCCCTCGTCCGATAGCCAACCTAGGGTCTGATACCAACTGTTATGCGGTGCCTTCCTGAGATGTCTTAGAAGGGCGGCGTAAGGCAAAACAACTGACTTTTGTGTGATTACTTTCCACCAAATGAAGACCCCCTCCGCACGCTAGACTAGACTGTCAGTGCCAGATGTCAAGATCACAATTTGCAACGAGAGAATTGAAAAGAAAATTGAATGAAAGCTTGCTTGTATTAACAGAGAACAATGATTACAAGAAAGCCAACATGGTGCCGGGGGGAGGAGACACCAATATAGATATTTGATTGCTTGCAGAAAACTTCAACGACTATACCCCTCTTATATATGTCTTAAAAATAAAAACCTAAGTTACAGGAGTAGACATAAATAGGAAAGAAAATCATGATGAAAATACAAAAAGTAAAGCTACACTATATTTACATGGACAGGGACATAGGCTTATACAAAGGAAAAGTTGTTCCAGAGGACGGCACTTGTAGGGGCGGCTACCTTGTCAATAGCTTCAGTTAGTGCGCGCTGCACATAGGGCATGAGCATGCGGGCGCAGGTTGCATGGTGTCTGCTTGTAGGAGCTGGCTGTAGGCATGCGCACTGCCCACTGACGGGTGCTTGTAAGCATCGCCTGCTGCTGGGCACGCGCGGGGGCTATCGGCGAGGCAACATATACACATATGCACTTATTGCTTGGCGCAACAAAGACCATGGGCCCGTACATGACACTCGGTGCTGAGAGGCTTGCCAGGACGCCATGGAGCATAGCCAAGGGGTCATAGGGCAAGGCTGGCAAATTTTGAAGTCGAGTTGTTGTGGATTATGAAGGCTAGCATTGAAGATATATCAACATTCTAGATACAAACTACCACTTTGGTTATGGTAGTTTAGGACTTGTATTCTTGTTTATGTATATTCCAAGTAGATGATATAATCCGTCTTCATATCAGTGTTATATTTTTAACCATAGTTAACGTTGTGCGGAGCCTACCTGAGATTCCTTGGAAGGGTGTCATAAGACTAAGCAATCGATGTCCGTGCAGTTACTATCTGCCAATTGAGGTCCCCTCCTTACGTTAGACAATATTGTTAGTGTCGTACGGGAGAACCATGTCAAGAGCAATTGAGAGAACAGAAAAGAAAATTGAGAATGAAAGAAAGCTTGATTGCATTGATGAAAGCTATTACAAAAAAGCAACATGGTGTCGATGAGGAGAGACACCAGTATAGAGAATTGTTTGCTTGCTAGAAAGTTTGATTGCTTGATCACTCCTAATAATGCTTAAAAAAATAAATCAAAGTTGCATGACTTGACATATCAAATATAGATAGACATAATAGATATACATGATGTAAAACTACTCTATATTTACAATAGAAATGATTTAGATTCCTACAAAGCATAAGCAGGTCTTTTGGCAACAACGTTGTCTATAGCATTAGAGTCTGAGTGCACGGCAATAACTGCATGCACGGAGCTGTTGGCATCTGCCTGCGGCTGGACGCTGGTGAGGGCTATCGGTGGGGCGACATAAGCACAGGCGCACTTGTCACTTGGCGCGACCAAGACCACGGGGTCGTCCATGGCGCTAGGCGTTGGGAGGCTTGCCAAGAGGCCATGGGGCTCGTCCAAGGGGTCATGGGGCATGGCTTGGAAGCCGCTGATGATATTCTCCCCCTCTCTGAGTTGTCAACGTCCTCAGTTCCTTACTTGCAATATAATCTTCGATCAGGCTCTTGTAGGCTTCGAGGTTTGTTCCCCTTTCCCAAGTATTCTACTCTGTATCACAGCCCTATCATTTCACCAGGAAATCTTGGTGATCTTTCCTTGAAGCATGAATCACTCGATCATAGATAATAGCTTCTACCCGCCTTTTCCCGGTTGATTTAGGGCCTCGAATACTGGGTATTGTGAGTTGGCTCCACAAAGGATCCTCCGTGTCTTCCCAAAAAGTTTTCAGAATGCTAACATGGAAGACTGAATGAATCTTCCACCAGGCTGGGGTATCCACCTGATATACAACTTTCCTAATGTGTTTCACAGTGGACAAAGTCATGAACCCTTGCAAAAAAGTATCGCTTTGGAATTTTCCCCATCACTTTGTCTCCTACTTGATATTCAATAAAGGGGTGATTTTGATCAGCATGCTTTTACATCCGCTTTTGGGCTTTGAAAAGATAGCTCCGCACTATCTCCAAATTTTGCTTCCATTCCTTCGAGAAGATAGCAGCTTCGAGGAGATTTTGATATGTTTGGGGCATTCACAGTGTGTGGGAGTAGCGGTTGTTGTTTGGTAACAATTTCAAAAGCGTTATTGTTTATACTAGAGCTCTTTTGTGAATTGAAACACAGTTGAGTAGCATCCAGAAGCTTCACCCAATCCTTCTGTGATCCGGTAACAAAATGGCGGAGATATTCCTCTAGCATGCCATTGAACCACTCTGTCTAGCCATTGCGGATGGAAACTTGAACTGTGGCTCAACTTGGACCTGAGGCACTTGAAAAGCTGAGTCCAAAAGTGCTAGTGAAGTGAGAGTCGCGATCACTAACGATGCCTTTCAGCAGGCCGCAATATTTGACAATATGAGAGAAGAAGAGTTTAGTTGTATCTTTTGCTGATATATATTTTGGGGATGCTATAAATGTAGCATATTAGGAAAACCAATCCACCACGACCAAGATAATTCTGACTTTGGGTAATCTAGTAACAAAATCCAGTGACAAGCTTTCCTAAGGTCTCTTTGGAACAGGAAGTGGCTCCAATAGTCCCGTTTGTGTCAAGCGGTCCGACTTGTCTTTCTGGCATACTAGGAACATCTTCACATACTAAGCAACATCATCAGCCATTTGAGGCCAATAATAAGCACGGCGCAACAACGCCATGGTGTGTTCTTCAGTTGGATGGTCGGCCCACAAAGTATCATGACATTCTATCAGAAGAGTCCTTTGCAGATCTCCTCCTTTAGGAACATAAATTCGGTCCCCTTTCACCTTTAGGAACCCATCTTCCATGTAGAATAGACGAGTCTTGCCCTGTCCTACCAAAACGACCAAATATTGTGCAGCAGGATCCTTGTTGAGTAGATCATGTATCTAATCTTTTATAATGGTGGCAACTTCGCCTCCCCTCCCCCCCCCCCCAGGGTGGCAAGTAGGCACACCAATGCTAGATTAGCTCTCCGACTAAGCGCATCAGCAACTTGGTTGGTCTTCCCACTTGGTTACTCCAAGTTGAAGTGAAATTCTGCTAGGAGTTCCTGCCACCTGGCTTGTCTGCCATTCAGCTTTGGCTGGGTCATAAAATGGCTAACACCTGTGTTGTCTGTCTTGACCATAAACGGGCAGCAAATAGTACCTCCAAAGGCATTAGCAATTGACGACAACTAATAATTCTTTTTCGTTGGTGGCATAGCGCCGTTCTGCTTCCTTCAACTTCCGGCTCTCGTACGCCACTAGATGCCCCTCTTGTAGCAAGAATCTGCCTAAAGCATAGTCAGGGGCATCCGTTTGTACTTTGAACGGCTTGGCCAAATCAGGGAGAGCCAAGATGGGGCTACTAGACATAGCCGCTTTCAATGTGTTGAAGTCCTCTACTTACCTGGGACTCCAATCCCAAGGCGTGACCTTCTTTAGGAGTTCTGTCAACGGCACTGCAATGAGAGAGTAATTTTTAACAAACCGCCGATAAAAGTTACATAGGCCAAGGAACGCCCTCAAGGCATGGATATACTTAGGTGACGGCCAATTTGTGATATCCTGAATCTTCTCTGGTTCATCTTGATCAGCCCTTCATCGATGACATGTTCGAGGAAGTCAATATGTTTTTGGGCGAAAGAGCACTTGGATAGCTTCACATATAATTCGTGCTCCCGCAGTCGGGCTAGGACCTTCAGCAAGGGCTCCAAGTGTTCCTCCAGTATTTTCCTATATACCACAATGTTGTCCAAGCAGACTACTACGAATTCGTCAATGTACTCTCAAAAGACTTGGTTCATTAGGGTGCAATATGTGGCTGGAGCATTAGCCAAGCCGAATGGCATGACCAGGAAGTCGTACGACTCATATTTTGTCACATAGGTTGTTTTGTGTTTATCTCCCTCCGCAATCTGAAATTGCCAGTAACCTGTTCAGGTCTATTTTGGTGAACATTGTAGCACCACCCAGTCTATCGAACAAGTCTACCATTAGCGGGATAGGGTATTTTTTCTTCACGGTGAATTTGTTTAGGGCTTGATAATCCACATAGAGTCGTACGATGCCATCCTATTTCTTTTGGAATAGCACAGGGACCCATAAGGGGACTTGGAGGGCACAATAACCCCGTGTCTAGCATTTTCGTCAACTGTCTCCGATGCTCGGCAAGTTCAAGTTGTGACATTTTGTAAGGTGCCCAGATAGGGGGCTTCACACCCGGCACTAACTCAATCCCAGGGTCCACAGTGCCCCTCGGTGGGAGTCGCTTTGGCATGTCATGTGGCATGACTCCCTTTAGCAACTCCTTCACAGGTGGAAGAATGGGACCCGAAGAGCGTTCAATATCCTCAATACAAATGGTAGCTAGGAACATAGGTTCATGTCTTTTGACTCCCTTCTTCAACTGTAAGGCCGAGATGTTCTCCGCGGCCATCTTTATGGTTGTGCATGGGACAATGCAGGGCTTGGTCCCACTGGCTCCCATCATCAGTAGCATATTCGCATAAGGTACAGGAATGGTGTTGGTTTGCCTCATGAATTCCAAACCAACTATCAGCTCGAAGTCATCTATGATTACCACGCACAAGTTGAATTTTCCTTCATAATGACCCAATTTCACTGGCACTCCTTTGGCTATTCCACCCACTGGCTGAGGTGGTGAGTTGATAGCTTGACATGACCTCTGCCTTTTCCCAAAACTAGACCAGGGTGTTCTACCTGAGTTGAGGCTAAGTAGTTGTGAGTAATGCCCGTGTCTATCATCGCCGAATGGGCTTGCCATTTTTATCTCGAATAAGATCAAGGTCTTCTCTTGGTTAAGAAGAGGCCCCTTATCTGCCTTCTTTTTCCCTTTCTTGGTGGTTGGTCATGGGTCCTTCTTCCTACGGACAACCGCTAAGGCTTCGGAAATAGAACAAACAAGTGTGTTGAAGGCACCTATTAGTTCTGTCTGGTGAGCATCATCTGTGTCATCATCCGTCCCATCATCAAATGTTTGATGGGCATTCATCTGTGCATGTAGGCATTCATTGTTCCAATGTGGCCCGCCGCAATGGTGGCATCATGAAGGGGGCTTCCTCCCCCTATCCTTGTTGTGAGATGCAACACTATTGCTGCCTGAGGAAGAATTCTTAGATTTGGTTGCACTTCGATCTCCTCCACTTCTGCTAGGGTCACCATTGCTAGGCTGGCCCCCTTTGTATCCTCCAGGGACAGGCGGTTGAGGTCTATCCTTCCGAGCCTCCACTTGATAGTCCCCAAGGCATTCCGCTGCTTGGATCACCTTGGACAAAGTGTCTACCCTTTGTCTTTGCAGCTCCATACGGGCATAAGGTTTCAAACCTTCCAGGAATGTGAGTAGTTTGTCTTTGTCCCCCATACCCTATATGTTCAGCATGAGTGCGGAGACTTCTCGCACATAATCTCGCCCTGACTTGGTCTGACGGAGCTCCTGTAGCTTTCTACGTGCATTGTACTTAACGCTTTGGGGAAGAACTATAGGCGTATGGCTGCCTTTAGTTCTGCCAATGTCTCAAGAGTATTTTCACCGGCCGTGATATCTTCATATTTCACCCGCCACCAAAGTTTAGCATCACCCTGAAGATACATGGTAGCAGTTGCTACCTTTTTTGTTTCTTCTAACACCCCCATGGCATCGAAGTACTGTTCGATGTTGAAGATGAAGTTCTCCACTTTCTTGACATTCCAAGCTCCATTGTAGGGTTTTGGCTCAGGAATCTTCAACTTTTGTGGCACAGGGTGAGGTTCAAAGCAACCCAATCTGGTTTCCGCCTCTTTAAAGTAGGCTTTGTAGTGCAGCATTGACAACATTGAGTTGGCCCGTCAAGTTGTCCATGGTTTGCTGCATGGCAGTCACCCTGTCTGCCTCTTGTGCCATATAAGCTAAATCCTCGGTCCGCACCTGTACGTGGCCCTCAAATTTACCAAAAATTTCGGCTGCCTCTATGGCTACTGTTTGCCGGTCTCCTTCAGAGTCGCGACTGATGTTCGCGATGTCACATTCGGCTTGCCGCATCCTGCGGTCCAGGTCATCCAACCTTTGTACTAGGTTGGTTCTTAGATCAGGCACCATATTCACGATGGGCTGTACTACATCAATCGTCTCTTCAAGGGCTGCGATGCAATCCCCATGATTCATCATGGTCAGAAATGGTGGTAATGGCAATGTGTTCCCTCGTCTGATGTCGAGCCTAGGCTCTGATACCAACTGCATGCGGAGCCTTCCTAAGATTCTTTGGAAGAGCATCGTAAGGCTAAGCAACGATGTCCGTGCAGTTACTATCCGCCAACTAGGGTTCCCTCAGTACGTTAGACGAGATTGTCAATGCCGTAGGGGAAAACCAATGTCAAGAGCAATTGAGAGAACAAAAAAGAGAATTGAGAATGAAAGAAAGCTTGATTGCATTAATGGAAGTTATCTAAAGCAACATGGTGTCGAGGGAGAGAGACACTGGTACAGAGAATTATTTGCATGCTAAAAGCTTTATTGCTTGATCCTCCTAAGAATAGTTACAAAAATAAACCAACGTTACAGGACTTGACATAACTAAGCTAGAGAGACATAATGGAAATACATGATGTAAAACACTTTATATTTACAACAGAAATGACTTAGATTCCTACAAGGCATAAGCAGGCTCTTTGGTAGCAATCTTATCTTTAGCATCAGAGTTTGCGCGTGTGGCGTTATCTATGTGCGTGGCGCTGTTGGCATCTACCTGCTGCTGGGTGGTGGCGAGGGCTATCGGTGGGGCAACATAGGCACAGACGCGCTAGTCACTTGGCACGACCAAGACCACGGGACCGTCCATGGCGCTAGGCGTTCGGAGGTCTGCTAGGATGCCATAGGACGCGTCTAAGGGGTCATGGGGCATGGGTAGGAAGCTGCCCATGACTCATGGCTTGTAGTGCAATACTTGGGATAATTGTATAGATTTTTGCACTTAGATTATTATTTAATTGGTGATTTACAATTTAGATTGTGTATGTGTTACTTGGCTTACACAGCAGGTTGGGTTAGGTGCCATCACGACTAGATGAGATTTGGGTCGTGACACACATAAGCAAACAATTGCATATAAGTAAATAACTACAAAACGTCATGTAATCTAATCATTTTCTATCATAGAGGGTCAAAATAGTATATATATATATATATATATATATATATATATATATATATATATATATATATATATAT
>MCJB01033693.1:28032-47788 GCA_002018475.1 Nicotiana obtusifolia | reverse complement strand
TATATATAAATATATATATATATATATATATATATATATATATATATATATATATATATTGTTTATTCTGAAAAGTAAGGCAATCAAACAATAACCTAATATACACATTTTAATCTAACCCTTGGCATAAGGAAGAAACCTCAATCACCTCTAACGAAATGCTTAAGTATCCTTTCAAAGAACTCGTCAACTCAGCTCCTCAATATCTACAATTAAGTAGTTACACTCGTTAAAACCATGATACTACCTCAACTCAATTTTTTAAGTGGGGTCTTATTGTCACTAACCGCTTCGCGTTATTTTCACCCAATAATCCATTAATATCATATTTAAACATGTATATACGTCATAAATCTTCCAATTTTAATGGTAGAGACTACATGAGTTACCTTGAAATAAGGCTCACATGCCGTTGGTCTTGGGTCTTGAAGAACCCTTTCAATCCTCGAAGAAAACTTAGGATTTCAGATTAGATAGATGTTAAACAATATTAATCTAATATTTGAAACTTGAATCCATGATAGAAACCTCACCTTGGATGGATTATTGAAGCTCTAGGTCATTTTTCTCTCAAAAACTCTCCAAAACATCGTAGAAACAAAGAATTTCTCTTTCCCTGAAGCCTTTTATATTATGCGTTTCAAGGTTACATATGCCAAAAATTCAACCTGGCACATCATGCCACACGTCACATGCCACTTCATGTTAAGAGGAGTTTCAGAGATATAAATTTTTGGTCATCTGGTCCAATATTACCCTGGCACCTCGTGCCACACGCCGCATGACACGTCGTGCTAGAGTATTTTTTAAACTAGGTTATGATACTATACCTCTTATCTCATGTTTTGCCCAATGAACTAACTATGAATTAAGTAATTCTATTATTATTTAATTATAAATATTATAATCCCATAATTATAATCACGTAATTATATTGTTACATATCTTATTTGCCAATCAGATGACCCTTCACAGCTTTCTCAAAAACGTATATTTCCATTTCCTTCCGTGGGCAAGATTCCAAACAAGTGCTCAATATACAGTGTGCGAAGTACTTCTACACAACACAAGAGGGCAACAATATACGTACCACCGCAGCATCCATTTCTAGGTTGCGGAGTTCTCCTCGATCTTCTATGATATCTTTCCACATTTGATCTCGAATTGCAACCATGAGAGCTCTACCTCTCCTCTATCCCCTTCTTCTCCTCCTCCTCTTGGCCACCTCTGCTTACTCCTGGAAAAAAGAGGAGTTTCGAAACTGCAACCAAACCCCATTTTGCAAACGCGCCCGTTCCCGAAAACCCGGATCGTGCAATCTACGCGCCACCGATGTGTCCATCTCCGATGGGGATCTTATAGCCAAGCTTGTCCCCAAAGAAGAAAAGCCAGAAAGCGAACAGCCCAATGAGCCTTTAGTCCTCACTCTTTCAGCCTACCAAGATGGTGTGATGAGGGTGAAAATCGATGAACATCAAAATTTGAATCGGCCCAAGAAAAGATTTGAAGTTCCTGAGGTGATTGAGGAAGATTTCTTGAACAAGAAGCTGTGGTTAACGAGAGTGAAGGAGGAAGAAATCGACGGTGTTTCCTCTGTTGTTTACTTGTCTGATGGGTATGAAGGGGTGTTGAGACATGACCCATTTGAGGTCTTTGTGAGAGAGAAAAGTAGTGGGAAGAGAGTGTTGTCCATAAACTCAAATGGGTTGTTTGATTTTGAACAGTTGAGGGAGAAGAAAGAAGGGGATGATTGGGAGGAGAAGTTTAGGAGTCATACTGATACTAGGCCGTTTGGTCCGCAATCTATTAGTTTTGATGTTTCCTTTTTTGGTGCAGATTATGTTTATGGCATTCCTGAACATGCTACTAGTTTTGCTTTGAAACCAACTAGGGGCCCTGATATGGAGGAATTTTCAGAGCCTTATAGGTTGTTTAATCTTGACGTGTTTGAGTATCTTCACGAATCGCCTTTTGGACTTTATGGTTCCATACCTTTCATGATTTCGCACGGGAAAGCCAGGGGTAGCTCGGGTTTTTTCTGGTTGAATGCTGCTGAAATGCAGATTGATGTATTGGGATCTGGTTGGAATTCCAATGAATCTTCGAATATAATGTTGCCCTCGGACAAGCAAAGAATTGATACTTTGTGGATGAGTGAGGCTGGTGGAGTGGATACATTCTTTTTCATTGGTCCTGGACCAAAGGATGTGGTTAGGCAGTATACTAGTGTAACGGGGAGGCCATCTATGCCACAGTTATTCGCTACTGCATACCATCAATGTAGATGGAATTACAGAGACGAGGAAGATGTTTATAATGTTGATTCAAAATTTGATGAGCATGACATTCCCTATGATGTCTTGTGGCTTGATATCGAGCACACGGATGGGAAGAAGTACTTTACTTGGGATAGGGTGTTGTTTCCTAACCCAGAAGAAATGCAGAATAAGTTGGCTGCAAAGGGTAGGCACATGGTTACCATTGTGGATCCTCATATAAAGAGGGATGAGTCTTATCATATACACAAGGAGGCCTCGGAAAAGGGCTACTATGTTAAGGATGCAACTGGTAAGGATTATGATGGATGGTGTTGGCCCGGTTCCTCATCATACGTTGACTTGCTGAATCCCGAGATTAGGTCATGGTGGAGTGACAAATTCTCACTTGATAGCTACACTGGCTCAACTCAGTATTTACACATTTGGAATGACATGAATGAGCCTTCCGTCTTCAATGGGCCAGAGGTATATAATTGCCTGTGATTATTTTGTTTCTTTGTTTTTGGTGCTTTTCCATTATGCTGGCCAGCATTCATACTAGATTATTCTGTTTTTGTGCATATTCACACTTATAGTCTTTTCATTGATAGAAGAATAGATTCCTTATACTTGTCTCTGAATTTCTACAAGGGTAGACTATCTTGCAGTTTTCAAGAATGCAGTTAATTTTGTCAGATTTCACTTGCTAATGTCTGCGTCTCAGGATCCTTTTTATTTTAAAAGAATAGTAGAGTTATATTAAGTTTTCCCATTAAAGGCACACATGCACAATATTGTATTTGAAGAATTTACAAGAATCTCCATTATATGTAATGTGTTTTGCATTTGCAAGAATGTCAAGTAGCTGCATCTAAACAAAAAAACAAACTTGTCCAAGGAGTGATGGAACACATTGTCAAGAAGGTCAATTAGGAAAAACAAGGCCCTAAGATAGAAGCATTCTGTTGGAGTTGATACAACATATGTTGTGGTGGTCGAGAGTAAAAAGGTGGAAATATCGATCGACAACTCCATGTTCTGATTTACAACAAAACTAACTAGGCAGAAATTTATTTAATAAAGGAACACGCTTCCTGAAGAGGCATGTTTCATGCTTAATCCAAAGGATCAACATCACACTGCTAGTAGTTAAGTACCGATTTTCCTTTGTCTTCAATTTTATCTCCATGATAGTCAATGAATTTTTATTTTGGTAAAGCGTCAACCCTTTCCCTATCAAATCATTAGCTCCGTATTATTCTCCAGTTTGGCAAAGCCAATCAACTGAAATTGAACTCATTGGTACTCCTTACTTGCTTTAGTCCAGTGCTTAGTTGCTTCAGACTAATGGCAGTTTAGGTGCCGCACCCGTGTCGACACGACGCGGGTGTGGGTGTGGTATGGGATCCGTACCGTATTTGGTCAAGTAATGGGTACTTTGACCACGACAGACGTAAAAATTCGAGACGAGATATAATTTGATTCCTGAAATCAGAACCAAAACTATGTTAAATTTGAAGAAAATAACATACCTTATCCAAGAAATCAGTCTTTGCTTATCTACAACTTGAGAATAAAAAAGAAATCCAAACTTTACAAGGTATACGTAAGTATTCCACAATATTTCTTATAATTTCGAGATATTTTTATATTTTTATTTTTTTGAATTATTTTTAGCTTGATCCCTGCACCCGTAGAGATGTTTCATATAAGAAAAAAAATTGACCCTGGGCCAGAAGTGCTTCAGTCTGAAAACTACCATTCATGCTAGTACTTGATATAATGATTTGATGTTGGCCTGTCTTTCTTTGATAAAGAACTTCAAATTAATTAATTTTTGTGGATGAGCTTCTCAGAATATATAGCAAGCTTGATATTTTACGCAACTGTGATTGGGACGGCCATGTAGATGTTAGATGGTGATGAAAATTTCTTGTTTTCTCATTGCCAGGTAACAATGCCAAGAGATGCTTTACATCATGGAGGAGTTGAGCACAGGGAGTTGCACAATGCATATGGTTACTATTTCCAGATGGCAACATCCAATGGGCTTCTAAAGCGCGGAGATGGAAAAGATAGGCCTTTTGTTTTGGGAAGGGCTTTCTTTGCCGGAAGTCAAAGATATGGAGCAATTTGGACCGGAGATAATACAGCTGAATGGGAACACTTGAGGGTTTCGGTCCCCATGGTGTTAACTCTTAGCATCTCCGGAATAGTATTTTCTGGTTAGTTAATATCCTCTATTTGGGGTATTTAACTTATCAAGAAGAAAAAAAAACCTCTTTTGGGGCTGGATGACTAGGTAACTATATGTTTCTCTTTTTCTTAAATGTTGTACACCTTCTTACTTTACAGGTGCGGATGTTGGTGGATTTTTTGGCAATCCTGAGACTGAGCTGTTAGTTCGCTGGTATCAACTAGGTGCCTATTATCCCTTCTTCCGGGGGCATGCGCATCATGACACCAAAAGACGGGAACCTTGGTTATTTGGGTATGATTCTTCGATTTTAATATAAAAAGTTGTTAATACAAGAGAGATATGTCTTTTTCTCTATGTTCAATAATTTCATATACTTTTCTTTCATTTCTTCACTTTTTCTGTGATCCTTATTCACCACGAAGTTATCATGTATGTTTCTCATTCCGCATGCTAGATTACCGCGTCTAAGGTTGTAAGAAGTTCAAGCTCTCTTTACTTGACTCCAATTTGGCATAAAGCATAAACAATATAGTTTTAATGTTTATATAATTTCTTCAGGTATGACATAATAACTAATAGGTAGTGATATTAAACAAGTATAAAGAAATTAACAATATTAGTAGCAGTAGTACAAAAATAAACTATCACAATAATGTGAGAGATAAGAGAATCATTTTTTATGACGGTAGTGTCCGAGCCAGCTTGGAGAGATAAGAGATTCATAACAGCAAGGAAAAAGCTAAAAGGCTCAAAAATAAAATATTACTCCTTCCATCCCAATTTATGTGCATTGTTTGACTTGGCATGGAGTTTAAGAAAGAACGAAAGACTTTTGAAAATTATGGTCTAAAAAAGCTTTACACATTTGTGTGGCTAGAAATCAATGTCATTTAGGGTAAAATGAGGATTATAAAGTTAAAATTGTTTGTAAGTATAGAAAAGTGATATTCTTTTCGGGATAGACTAAAAGGGAAATAGTGACACATAAATTAGGACAGAAGGAGTAATTGTTAGTCCTGTTCATTGGGCCTAAAGTAGTCATTTATTTTTCCATATGACTTGAGCTCGAATGTATGGTTTGTTAATTCTTGTTTATGAATCCCTATCTGGCAATCTGGACCTAAATTTATTTTGACTCTCTTATGAAATTGGAATTGACATCCTATTTGACTTATTCCATGTTATTATGAACTAGCTTGAATTGCATGAGTGAAATTCGTACTTTAAAAAATATAAATTTGGGAGAACAATAAAAAATAGTAATATAAATTTGCGAATTCATTGCCAGCTTAGAATTCAAATATGTGGACACTGCACCTAAGGGTGTGCGTAGGAGCCGAAGTGGGTGAAAACCTTGAAGAAGAGGGTTCAAATCCCAACAAAGACAAAAATTGCTAGGTGATTTTTTCCTATCTGTCTGGGTTGTGGTGCGCTGATGGGAGATAGCAGGGGCACACAAGTTGGCTCGGACACCATTGTTCTGGAAAAAAAACAAGCAAAAGTGGAACCGGAACCTCTGAGATGCATGTGGACCATCTAGAAAGAAAGAAATCTTGAAGTATTTGAAGGGATTGAAAATAATTTTGTATCGAGAAGTAGCATATATGTTTATGTAGATTTTTGGAGCATATGAGAGTTCAATTAGCTTAGATGTTGGTTTCTCTTTGTAGAGAATCATATTTTATCTAAAATTCACTTCCTGAAACTTCTACCTTGTGCATATCCCTAGAATGTGAGATTTTTTCTTTTAGGTCAGTAAAATCATTACATAATTAAAAGAAAAATCTATGAATCCTCGGATCTTTGATGAATCATGTGATGTGACTAGCCCATGAATGGGTATACTAGGTGCTTCCCCTTGTTTAGAGTTGTAAAACTTTGGAAAAGATGGTGTGGATAGGTATCTGGAAAGATGATGTTCTTTTTGTATATCTAATTGGTTAAGTACTGGAGTAGCTGAAGGTCAGTTGAAATATTTCAAATGAAAGATGGTACGAATGATTGCATGTTTTTCATCATCTTGGGCTTCTGAAATGGTCCTTTAAATTACAAAAAACAGAATTGATCAGATAAAAAAAACGGAGGGAGATTGTAGAGATTTATCTGGAGACGTGGCCTTGCTCAATAGTACCTCTAGGTCAGTCATCAATATTTTAAAGTATCAATTCTTTTATTCATAATACGGCAATAAGCGTAAAATGCCTATCCAAATGATTAATAGTTCCTACGTCATAGTTTTCCTAGCACTCCTTTTAGCTGCCTCAGAATTCGCTGCTTACTTAAAACAGAGCTGCTCTTTGTTCTCCTTGCAGTAGGTGCTAGGATTTTCTAAGAGCACCAATTGGGTTTGTTTGTGTTTTGTTCTTTTTCCTTTTTCCTTGGAAGAACACTACTTAAAACTCAAACTGATTAAATGACTCCTAACCGTCCTTGGCTTACAACTGAGCGGTTGCTTGCTTATGAGTAATAAGCTCACTAACAATTTGTACCAACTTGGAAAATGATAAAATATGCATGTCACCTAGGACAACTCTTCTTAATGAGTTACGAAATGAATATTTTGTTATGAAGTACCTATAAGATTCATTGACATATTTCAAAAGAAAAAGTAACAATAAAAACTAGACGTATTAACAACTAATCGTAGGTAATTGGCCCTACTAGCTTGGGATTGAAATGCAATAGTAATTATTGAAACAACTAATAACAAATCACACTAAGTTTGACTTCGTCATTGGGATTATGTGGACGTCTCCGCACGAACATTTCAGCTTATTCATAGCTAAGCTCTATTGGGTGGACAATTACTTTTTTAAAATAGCAACGGATTGCTAATTCAATTCAACAAGGGAATAAAAGGTTTAACTATATACGATGTACCTGTTGGGATGAATTAAAGATCATGTAGGATTCGCTTAATCAAAGATAATTAGATTTGATCTTAGCCAATGTATGGTTTACCATCTATTCAATATCGCCACCTGCTCCAGTATCGTGACGTAGTTGACCTTTACCTGATAATCCAATCATCTTCATGATTGCAACAAGTTTGTAAGGTTAAGTAGATATCTTACAAGACAAAGAGGTTCTATAAAGACTTCACTTCTTTGAATGTATGTTCAAGGAATCAAAGCTATGTACGTGTTTCTACCATATTAGGTGGTAAGTTGTGTGAAATCGGAACAGACAGGTATCTCCAATAAGGTTAGAGGTGAGTACAAGGAGCCATTACATTGTAGCATGAACCAGTTGAGTCATGGAATGATGAACAATTGAGTCATGAATGGGGAAAGATGTAGTAGGTGGGATTAGTTCCATGTGGCACTATTTGAGTGAAGTTTCTATCAATGGGTCTTGTAGGTAGCTTCCCAATAAAAATAGGGTCTTGTGGCACTTCCCGCCCCATAGTTTTCTGTTAAAAAAATCTATGTAAAAAAAAAAGGACAATGTTCAAATTTACACCTGAAGTATTTGATTTAGCTTCAATTTTCCTTTTGTTTACCTTTCGATCCATGAAATCCCTGCGCTGTTAATTTTGCCCCATATTTTTCCCTCCCTCGAACAGCTGTCCAGCTTGGCTCAGACATTTGCCACGGTGGAGCCATGTAGGCAAACAAAAGATCCAAATTTACTCCTAAACTATCAAATTGGTTTATATATATCCTCTGAAATTTGAAAACATGCCCCTGAACAATTGAAAAGGTTCAGATATACCCCTAAACAATTGAAAGTTCCTAATATAGACCTACATGATTTGACCAATTTTTCTATGGTGGAAAACCTTTAGGGGGAGGGCATATTTGAGAAGAAAGATAATGGTAGGGGCTCTTACTAGCCGAAAGATAAACGGAGGGCATCTGTAAGACAAATCGCAAATATTAGGAATATATTTGACCTTTCCCTTTAAAAAATCCTTTTAAGAACCGCAAGGGGCCAAGTGGTTGAGACATAAGAGTAACAATTTGGAGATCCCAATGTAGCACTCATTGTATGCCCATCTACTCCAAGCCTTGGTGGCAGGTTTACCCAATACTTGTACTTGTGGGTTGTAGCCTTGGTGGCAGGTTTATCCACAAGGGGATGATTGAGTCGACCAGGGCATCACCATCTTTTACAAGTTAAAGAAACCTTGCTGCACCATCATCAATCTACTGGCTCATCCAGTGCTGAACCACAAACTGTAGATATCGCCTATCATGCAATTTACTATTTACCCATTTGATATGAGAATCAACTTGAAGTGTAATTCTTTTTCAGTCTTGATATTTAATACTTCAATAGATTTGTATCTATAGATCTAAATGTTAGTACAAAACAAACTAAAGCAATGTCTTCTTTCGAAAACTTTTCCTTTTACTTTGTCATGTCAGCTTATATTAGGTGTTATTTTAAGATGAATGCAATGATATATTAGTTATCAAATTGTTAGCATGTAGCATCTGGTGGTTCTGTATCAGTTCTCGATGCATGCTTATATTCAAGGAAATATATGGTCTCATATCGATTTGTGCAAGACAATGTATACATTTAAATGTTTATGTAGTTCTTTTTGTTGTTCATATAATAGGTTGGGCTTAGGACCTACACATGTTACATAAGATCTCATTATTAATAAAGGTTGTTATGTCCATTACAGAGAAAGAAATACACAATTGATGAGGGAAGCGATACATGTCCGTTACATGTATCTCCCTTATTTCTACACACTATTTAGAGAAGCAAACTCAAGTGGTACACCAGTTG
This sequence comes from Nicotiana obtusifolia, assembly GCA_002018475.1. Classification (NCBI taxonomy): domain Eukaryota; kingdom Viridiplantae; phylum Streptophyta; class Magnoliopsida; order Solanales; family Solanaceae; genus Nicotiana; species Nicotiana obtusifolia. Next base: position 38,587 of record MCJB01033693.1, on the reverse strand, counting down.
CTCGTCCACTTTGGATGGAGTTCCCTGGAGATGAAAAATCTTTTAGCAATGATGAGGCTTTCATGGTTGGAAACGGTCTTCTGGTGCAAGGAATTTATACTGAGGTTCTGTTCTAACTAAACAACTGCTCTCTTTCCAGTTTATGTGACACTTTTGCCATTTTTGGACAATCTTAGATGTGTGACACCATTCTAATTCTTATACAACTTTCAAGAATTTAAATTCATTAAACTATTCACAATTTAACTTTGATATGATGGTTGTTGTCTTTTCAACCACAACTTCAATATTCTCTTCCATCATCACTAATGTATTATGCAAGTTAAATTAACATCTTAAACATTGTGCCTAGTCAAACACTGTTACATAAAATGAATTGAAGGGTGTAACTCATTTTCTTTCTCTGCAGAGGTGTTCTTTCTTGAATCAGCTTCATCTCTTTTCTCTACTACTAAAACTGAAAATTCATATCTTTCCGTGCAGCGAGCGAAACATGTTTCTGTCTATTTACCAGGGGATGAATCCTGGTATGATTTGAGAAGCGGATATGCATACAAAGGAGGTCAAACACACAAGTATGAGGTTTCAGAAGATAGTGTTCCCTCTTTCCAAAGGGCTGGAACCATCATACCAAGAAAAGATCGCCTCCGTCGGAGTTCGACGCAGATGGAAAATGATCCTTATACTCTGGTAACATCTCTATCTTGAATCTGTTGGAACACATTAACGTAAATCTAATCTTTCTATTATTTCATGCTGCATCTGTTCTTTAACTGATATGTTTTTCATTGTAAATCCGTAAGTCCTGGCATTTAAGCACATAACTAGAATGAATGAAGAACGGGCTCACCAATGACTTGTCTTCCTTCTTGTCCAGTTTCAGTGCATTTTCCTTTTGAATCCAAAATCTTGCTTCCAATGAAAACTCGTTTTGTCAAACATGGAATGAAGAATTACCTCCCCAATGAACATTTTGTGTCAATTTGTATAGTCATGCCATGACATCAATGAACTAGTGGTCTCAGCTTACACTTTTCTATTTTTGTGACTTAGTACCCCATCTTGGTGCTCTCAAAAGATAAAGAAAAAAGTTAAATCCCCGAAGGCTTGTCAGCATCTTTAACATCCAGCATCTTTTATACTGCAGGTTATAGCACTTAATAGTTCCCAAGCAGCTGAAGGTGAGCTCTATATCGATGATGGGAAGAGTTTTGAGTTCAAACGAGGTGCCTTTATTCATCGGCGTTTCACATTCTCGAATGGAAAGCTTACATCTTCAAATGCTGCGCCTTCTTCAGCTGAAAATGACAGATTTTCTTCCGAGTGCACCGTAGAGAGGATAATCTTGTTAGGATTGTCTCAGGGAGCAAAAACTACCCTTGTTGAACCAGGAAACAGGAAAGTGGAAATTGAGCTCGGCCCACTCTTCATTCAAGGAAATCGAGGATCTGTTCTTACCATCCGCAAGCCTAATGTGCGTATTGCAGATGATTGGTCGATCCAAATTTTGTAATAAGTTGCTAGTTATCATAAAGTCTACATTTTCCGGAGTAACTTGTTCCCTACATCTTGTATTTGGTTAGACCAGCAAATAGGTAATTTCTGACTACGAAGAAGACTTTAACATTAGTGAAGATCATTATACAGGGATAGTTTGAAGCTGATCCTTTGTTGAGTCATCAAATTTTTCAGTTTGGAATTAGGAGCCATGTCTCTGAATTCTGATCCTAGTTTGGTAATTTAAGGCTAACTATTAGCCAATATCTAATATCTCCTAAATAATTTTTCCATAAAATGGTAACTGAACTAGTGCATTCTAAGAGTCGTTTGGTTGCTAGTATAAGGTGTTATAATACTTTCATAAAAACCAACGTTAGCAATGCTATATTTGGCTAGCATTTTGATACTTGCAAATAAATCAGCGTTTACGATGCAATGCTTGGTTATCATTTTTGTTGCCCACATAATTAATTAATTTTTATATATATATATATATATATATATATATATATATATATTATAAATGCCTGCATAATTAATTTATATATATTATACAAGAATCTATGTATTACTTTATGCAGGATAGAACGTTTAATAAAAAGATGGAAGTTAAAAAGACTAGAATAATCAAAATAACTTTCATGTATTAATAAATTTTTTTAAAGTAAATAAAATATATTATAATGCTTGCATTATTAATGATTGCATTATAATCTCTGTATTAATAATTTCTAATTATTAGTATCTACATTATAATCTCATATTATTATTTCCTGAATAACTTGTCTCTGAACCAATTGGCCCCTAATTGCATTACATAGTTCAAGTTCAATATTTAATTGGTATCTATATTAAAAGCAATAGGGTGAGATACAAAGCATAAATGCTTCTTGGAAGGAGGAGACAAGTGGAGAAAGATTGGGTTTGAAAAAGAGATTAGAAGGAAAATCATACGGAGATAATAATAATTTTTAAGAAAATATAAGGTGACCTTTTTTTTTATTTGTAGATAAAAAGAGTTATTCCGTATATATATTGGTGAGTAGTAAATAGTGAGATAGTTAAAGTCTGCAAATTGATCCAAACACCACGTCATAGGAAGAGAAAAAGTTATGCTAACTGCCCCTTAAATTTGAATTTATAATCTCTCTTGCACACAAACTCCTCTTATTTCATATTTATGGTACTAAACTAAACTGTAATATAGTGATAAGCAAGTTTTCCCCTTATGTGATAATTTTTATATTTCTTCTAATTTATTTAATGATTAACATTATTTTATTTTATTTTTTAGCATTCATGACATTTAACTTCTTTAAATACATAATCCTATATCCCTCAAGCTTTGTCCTCCCTCCAATGAACCCATACCCAAGCACCCACTTGGCAAGTTGGAGTGGACAATGAATTTCGGGTTTGAATTGTAGACAGAAGAAACATAGAAATCTTTAGGCTCGGAGAAAATTAAAGATTGTATAATTGAAATTAAACTGAAATTTACAGCCAAAAACTAAATTAGACCGTGAAAATATAAGCTTAAACTTTATTGACAGTCATTAAAAAAAGTTTCAAAGCTTTGAATTCAAAAATTATACTTTGTGAAATTTTTATTTAGTTAAATTAAGTGTTGTTGCAAATGACTGAAAATATTCTTTGGAGTTTAGATCAATTTTGAGAAAATTTAAAGATTGGAGTTTATTTTGGTTGAAATTTCATATTGAAACTTGAAGAAGAAAACATAAACAAATTATTTGCAAATTATACGTATGTCGGGTGTACAAACAAATTTAGTTACTTTTTAAAGTAGAAAAACCTAGCTAAAAATATATAAGAAAAAAATCCTTTTAAGTTAAAATGATTAGTAAGTTGCTAGAAGCCCACTTAAGAATACATAATTAATAAGTCCTAAATATGAGTTTATTAATCAATACCTCGTGGATCAGTTCGTAAGCATTGGCGTCATCAAATATTATTTTGAATTATGGAAAGAAGACAAAAAAAAGAGAAAATAGAGAGGTGGGGGCGTCAGAAAATTGTTTGAACATGTTAGAGTTATTAGAAAACTCAGAAAAAAGGCCGAATTGAAGAAGACGGCCATATATTGACAATACGTGGTTGATGGAAGATTTTTTTTCTTTTTGGTTGATAAAACAGAGCAACAGTTTCTGGTGGAGCATTAGAGTTAGGAGGTAAAGAGTTTTGTTCCTCCGAGCTACCATTACTATTACAAAGCAACCATTATTATCAGAGGCGGATTAAGATTTAAATTTTATGGATTCAACTTTTAAGATTTTTAGTACTAAATTTATTATATCCTTAAAGTTATGGGTTCATATCGATAATTTATTACGATTTTAGTGATTTTTTGCACATAAATTTGTACTCCGCATTTAAGTTATGGATTCAATTAAACCCGATGTTACAGAACTACATTCTCCTCTGATTACTATCCAATGTGCTGTCGTTTACAATAATTTAATTGTATACTTTTCATTTAACCCTTATGACATATTTTTTGTGAGAATGCACGGGAGAAAAATCTATTATTTATGTTAATTGTAGTACAACTTCCTATTTATAAATACACATAATATATAACCTACTCCTATTACATATGGGACTATGCCTAATTACATATATATTCACATAGCTATTCTAACACTCTCTCTCAAGCTGGTGCATACAAACCATATGTACCGAGCTTGCTACATATATAACTAATACGAGTACTAGTGAGGGACTTGGTGAAAATATCTACAAGTTGATCATTCGACTTCACAAACTTTATAGCAATATCTCCTGAGAGTATCTTTTCTCTGACGAAGTGATAGTCAATCTCAATGTGTTTAGTTCTCTCATGGAACACCGGATTCGATGCAATATGAAGGGCAGCTTGATTATCACACACAAGTTCCATTTGCCTTATCTCGCCAAATTTCAACTTCTTGAGCATCTGTTTGATCCAAACTAACTCACATGCTGCAATAGGCAATGCTCGATATTTTGCTTCTGCACTGGACCGAGCAACGACATTTTGTTTCTTGCTCTTCCAAGACAAAATTTCAAACGTAGAACGTCTATCAGAAGGTAATCCTGCCCAATCAGCATCTGAGTAATCCAACGACCTGCTCATGGCTTCGATCCTCAAACAATAGTCCTTTGCCTGGAGCTGATTTTATATACCGAAGAAGGCGAACAATCGCATCCCAATGACTATCATAGGGAGAATCCATGAACTGACTCGCAACACTCACTGGAAAGGAAATATCGGATCTAACCACTGTAAGGTATTTTAATTTACCACTCAGCTGCCTATATCTGCAAGATTTCTAAGGGACTTCCCCTTGTCCCGGTAGAAGTTTAGAATTAAGATCCATAGGAGTGTCAACAGGTCTACAACTTGTCATTCCTGTCTCCTCAAGAATGTATAAGGCATAATTCCATTGTGAGATCACAATACTTGAGCTAGACTGAGCAATACCTAGAAAATATTTTAATCTGCTCAGATCCATAATCTGAGAATGCTGAAAGAGATGTTGTTTCAACTTAGCAATACCATCCAGATCATTGCCGGTAATAACAATATCATCAATATAAATCACCAGATAAATACAGATCTGAAGCAGAATGCCGATAAAACAAAGAGTGATCAGCTTCACCTACGCATTATGCCAAAATCCTAAACAACTGCGCCGGACTTGCCAAACCAAGCTCAAGGAGACTGCTTTAGACCATAGAGTGACTGGTGCAACACTGATAAATAGTGACTTTGACGCAAACAGTCACCTAGGTCACTGAAAAATTACACGGTGACAGAGTTCTGTCTTCCCGGATATTGGTGGAATGACGCACATCAGTCTTTTCTAACTAATGCTCTGACATCATATGAGAATGCACAGGAGAAAATTCATTATTTATGTTAATTGTAATACAATGCTCTACTTAAAAATACACATAATATACAACCTACTCCTATTACATATGTGACTATGACTAATTACATATATGTTCATATAGCTATTCTAACATTTTGTGTCAGTGAATACTCCGTGGCTTATTTAAGAATATAAGTTCTAACTATATTTTCTTATTTTTTAAATTTTGTGTCTAACTAAACTTGATATAAGTGGAAATGATGAAGTATTAGATAGAGAAAAATGTATACGCAATTGACTTTATAAATTTCGGTATTTTATAAATCCTTTATTAAATAATATATATTTATTTAAAAAGATGTAAGAAAACTAAACGTGATAATCGATACGACAGTACGATATACCGCGTAAAACATGCCCATATAAAATTTTGTAAAGCCAAAAAAACATAATAATAGGAAATATTAAGACGAAGGAAAGGCAAAAGGTTTTTGCTTTTCCTTTTTCTTAACTTTCTTCACCCTCCGAGAAAAAGTTTAAATTAAAAGCACTCCAAAAAAAAAAAAAAAAAAAGGCAAAAAAAGAAAAAGGATAAGGCAAGTTCTCGAGGTAAATATGGACGAGGAGAAGAAAAAGGAACAAAATTGATTAGTTTAAATTTATAGTAAATTTCATGGTAGTCACTCAATATTTATTTTATTACACGAAAGTTTTTAAAATATTATTAGAACGAAAATTCATTCAATTTTACTTGGGTATCACTAGAGAGGCTAAGCTATTTTTTGTTACAAAAAAAGAAAAACTCAATTATACAGAAAGTTGGTTGGAAGAAATAAATGAGAGGTTGTCTAAGATTTTAGGCAGAGTTGAGTGACTTTTTTAGTTAAAAAAGAAAAACAGTAACCTTATGTGATTCTTAGACAAAGTAGAATAATTTTTTGGTTATCAAAAAAATATTTTGGTGACTTTATATGATACTACGCAGAGTTGAATAGCTTTTTCTCTATAGAGATTATCTTAGTAATTTTGGTGCAATAAAATAAAAGCTAGAATAACCATCTATTCCTATGGGGACATTTGATAAAAAAAGAGAGTAACCATCCATGAAATTTGAATCTGCCTAGATTTTTAGTTTATTCTTTCTAGATTAGAAGAGTGTGAGTGATCAAACAATAAGTAAATGTACATATATTTAATGATTGAAAGAATAACACTGTTCAAGACTTGTAAATATGAAAACTAAAGAAGAAAAAATTAAGTAAAGAAGAATGAGGGGACCATCTGGGCAACAACTAAAACGGAAACAACTTACTTACTTCTTCCTCCGTTATAATTGAATTTAAGTCTGGACTTTAACTAGAGATAAAAAAGAATTGAAAGATTGAATTTAGGAATTTCTTAAATTATTAAAGATATAACTAATTGAGGATGTTATTTATTTGAAAACTTGCCGTTTTGAAGGTTGGACAATATCTTTGGACAAGCCAAGTGCACAGTAATTCTTATTCCAGCTTAAAATTAAAATTGGGAAATAATACTTTTTACACTCCAAGTAGTAACGAATTTCAGATGTTTCTCTTTGTAAGTGATGATGAAGAAGTGAACATGGTGTAGGGTCAATCAGTTATCAAATAGCTGGAATTTCACAATCAAATTCACTGTCAATGCACTGTAATTTGTCTCTTTAATTAATAACGAAATTCAACGAGAAGGTTTCTTTCATTCGTCACTTTATAAATTGAACGCTTCAAAGATTTTTAATATGTCCACTACTTCCAAAAGTGAGTAAGATATCAAATTTTATTGAAAGCAAAAGGTGATACTGTAGTAGCATTTTTTTTTTAAAGGAAAAATTACCTTAAAAATAATAGCCAAAAATAGTTAGTTTTGAATATTAATATATAATATACATATTTATACATAATTAGTGTAATTTTTTATATATTTAGCCAGCGAAAGTAATTACTTTTGGCCGACCGGTAAATAATCTAATAAAGAACAATGCTAACCCTTTGATATATATTGATAGAAAATTGAAGTTATGCGCCAAACAAGTTGGTAAATCTCTAACAAAAAGTGCATGCTCAGTTTAGTTTTGAAAAATGTTCCTGAAATCTAGAAAGAAATCAATATAGAAATTAAGGCGATGGTGGAATATTATTAGCTTGCTCCTGAATATGCAAATTCAGCTGAAAGTCTGAAACATAAAGTCCACTCCCCGAATTGAAAAAAGAAAGAAAGAAGATAATAAAGAAACAATATATTAACTTTCATTCAAACATGTATTAGGTACCAGTTTTAACTTAATTATACTATTATCCGCCACTCCTAATCTATCAATTGTATAATTGATATTCAACATTTTGATTGGCCCTACCAGGTCGAATCCTATGAATAGGAAATGTTCAACATATGTCTACCTCAGTTTTAAAAGGCAGAATTGGGACTCGTCGGGGGCTCGCCCTGGGACAAAGCAATCGTAAAACGCCCCTGGACTTATGTGTGGGGCTTAGTTCCGTGAGACTTATGCCTCGGTCGTCGGGGCTTACGTCCCGGACACGCCCAACGCCCGGCGTACTGGGCCGCCTAATAGAACTTTATGCAATTGTGTGTAACTAACTTTGCAAAATTACTTATTAATCCTAAATCGTTGACTATTCAAAATTACTTTTTTCTTAATCATAAATCATTAAATTGAGAGTATTTTATGTCATAATTAAAATAAATATTATTGCACGTTATCCACTAAGACTGCTATGATAGTAAATTTTAAATAAATCTTTCATTAAAAGTATTTATTTATTAACTTTTGTTATGTCTTTATTATATAATAGTCCATAAAATATATTTTTTTTCACGTTTACGAGATACAATACTTATTAGTTTAATAGCTCAGTATTAGCTTGTAACTATTTACAAATAATTAGTATCATGATATAATATAGTGAATTATGTTTCACTTATTAACTTGTCGAAACTTAAAAATAAATGATACTAGAGAATCATATTTAAATTATGAATTATGTTTTTATATAGATTCTCTTTCAAATAGAAAACATATTAAATAAAAGAAGTATTTTAAAAAAATATCAAATCATAATATCGAAATTCTTTCAAGATTCATTACTCCTTAAGAGATACATATAAGATTTTGCAACGAATAAATTACTTTTGATGTTTGAGTTGTAAGAACGTTGCAACTAATTTGCATATTATGATATATGTCATACTTTTCGTATTATTCATAGTTGAATTATAATTTATGAATATTTTAAATAGATTATTTATTATAATTTCGTGATTTTAATTAATGTAATTTTTATAATTATTTTTTATTTTATACTATCTTAAAATTCTTGAAATTAGTAAAATTTAAAGATTCATGAGACTTATATCCCATGCCTCAAGCTTATACCTCGCCTCGTTAGAGATAAAACGCTTCGCCTTACGCCGCCCCGCCTTTTAAAACATTGATGTCTACTACACTGATACCAGAAATAACTATAAAATTCTTTGTTTCAGTTTTATCTTATTTTTGTTTCTTATCTAGTAACCTTTTTCTTCATTTTTAGTGTTAATGGAGGCTAAAGTCGAACAACATAATCAGAAACACTGAAATTTTTTGTCTCTTACATCCTCGTCAAGTAGCAGTGAAGTAAGCACCCGACGAAGACAACCTAGCTAGAGGGTTCGCCCGAACTCATTAGTTTTGGTTTAAATTTTATATTTATTTACAGAAATTTATTAAGTAAGTATAATTAATGAGATCTTTACCTATTTATACCACATTGAAAACTTATTTACCCCTCATAAAAAGGTTATTACTTAATTACATTAGCATATACAATTTACCATTTATATACAAAATAATATATTAGGCTCCAATCTTACCGATTATAGGCTTCATTCTTCTCTATTTTACTTCTCCATATAGATATTTCTCTCTCCGTTCCTCTTCGATTCGACTTTCGCAGATGAACATGTCCGAAGCTTTGAAGAAAATGATTCAACTGGTTAAAAGTCATAGATACATACACGAAGCACCAATACAAATGGGTTACTAGAATTGTTTTAGATGAATAAATAAGAAATTGCCAATGGGAGTGGCGTTTGGATCTAAACTGAAACTAATTGACGGTGTAATTAAAACTAAACTGAAGTTGGTTGTGTATACCTAAGCTTAAACTCCATTGATAGCCATTAGAAAGCTTAATAGCTTTAATTTCGAAAATGAAGATTTGCAAAATTATTTTTGATTTGGATTGGGTGTTATTATAAATTATTGGGAATAGCCTTTGGAGTTTATATCTCAATTTTGAGAGAAGTTGGTGAAGATTCAAGATGGTTTTGGTTGGAATTTCATATTAAACTCGAAAAAGAAGATATAAATAAATTGTATATATTTGTATGTCTGAGTGTTGAAACGGTATATAAAATGTCTACAACTTACATAATTGTATACAAGTTGTATATAAATTATATGTAAATTATAGTTTTTGACCGAATTTTGTACAAAAAATTTATATTTAAGTTTGTTTAACCCAAAAATAGATTTCTTGGTCAAAGCTAATATCAAAAAGAAATCAGGTTACTGATAACCAAAATTACTTCACTTTCTTAATAATTCAAAGAATAAAAAGAATAATGGAAATACTAGGTATGAAAGAAAGATTAAAATAGACCGCTAATCTCTCCCAAAATTGTGATTTGAACACTTTGAATAAAATAAAAGACAGATTACATATATTGATACAAAATTCAAATGTCTTTTACAAATGAGGATCGGGTCCTTCTATAAGGATACATAATCATAATGGTTTTCCTACTTTATTCTGGCTTGTTAATGACTTCAATTGCCTTGATTACCCGTTATCATATATAATGTAACAGTTAAATTAATGATTGATGATTTTCCATAATCAAGATCAATGTCGATTTTCCTTCCTTATTTACTGCAGATTCATGAACCTTCCCCTTTTATGGTCTTCATTCATCTCGTGTCTATTTCCTCCTTTCTAGCTGTCACGGACGGTACCTTTTCTGAAGAAACACCGAGAGTGTTTCTCCCGTGCCTTCTTAAATTCTTTAATTCGCTTAACTGAAAGCGCCACTTGTCACCCTACTGGCGGTCCACGTGTCATGCCTTTTTTCTACTAATACAGATAGTCCCCCCCCCCCCC